>JAHKKF010473350.1:0-34330 GCA_019740295.1 Labeo calbasu
AAGGTGTGCTGACCCAAAAATCTTTTAAAAACCTGGGCCAAGTTTAAAGCAGTAACCAGGCATCACAGCTGGCAAAGGGGCATGTCTGACTTTGACATCTATATATTGCCATTATTATGTAAGCAAAATGAAAATTATTATTGCTGGTCTTCAGTGATAATCAGATCAAGTTACTTTAATGTATTTGCACCAAAAATGATAAGGATTTATGCTGATATCGTCCAAAACCACACTTTACCAGGGGTGTTTCCGAACTTTTGGAGGGCAGTGTATATTTTTTCATTTAGTACTGCCCTTCAGAAACTACAGAAAATACTTACCTGCTGAATTTACCCTGATCTTCAAATTCAAAAAGGTTTCACACTCTGGCTCTTAATGGATCGTGTTTCCTTCTGGAGCATCAGTGAGCATTTGAACCTTCTGTAATAGCTGCATATGAGTCCCTCAGTTGTCCTCAATGTGAAAAGATGGATCTCAAAATCATACAGTCATTGTTGGAAAGGGTTCAAATACACAAAAATGCTGAAAAACCAAAGGATTTTTCTGAAGTACAGACGGCAGTTTAACTGTTCAGGACAAACAAGGGAAACATGAAAAACTATCACAAAAAAAAGTGGATCGTTCAGGTAACAGCAGTTTTAAGAATCAAACTTTTGTAAACTTTTGAAGGGGTCATTTTTATAAATTCAGCTATCATTTTCTCTCATGTAGCCTCTACGTAAACGTCTTTTATGTGAAATATCTTATTAAAGTCAGTGCTAAATAAAAAACAACATGCATTTTGTATGATCCCACTTATTTTGGTAAAATAATTGACATTTTGCAGATTCTGTAAACTTTTGACTTCAGCGGTACATTACATTTGATTTACCTGATAAAATTCTTAAAACAACCTTAGCGGTTATAAAAAGTTATTCTGAGTAACGTTTTTATGCATTTGCTGTTTCAGCAGAACATGTATTTAGGTAACACTTTACAATAAGGTGTCATTTGTTAACATTAGTTAATGTTTTAACTAACATGAACGAGCAATGAACAATGCATTTATTACAGTATTTATTAATCTTTGTTAATGTTAATTAAAGTACAGTCATTTATTGTTTGTTCATGTTCACAGTGTATTTACTAATGTTAACTAGTGATTTTAATAATGCATTAGTAAACGCTGAAATTAACATTAGCTAAGATTAATAAATGCTGTAGAAGGATTGTTCATTCTTAGTTCATGTTAACTAATGTAGTTAACTAATGTGAACTAATTAACCTTATTGTAAAGTGTTACCAAACATTACATATGAAACTATGTAGTCAAAACCAAACTCTTTTTTTTTTCTGCCTGCTGTTACTAAAATTGCCTGTTATTTTGGGAAAGGAGAATTGTATTGCTTGAACACATATAAAACATTTATGGTGAGTTCAAATTATTCCCAGCGTTACATTTAAATGTGACGCATAAATCTGAAGTAAAATTCCAGTGTACTTGTTACAAGCCCTACTTTTCTACCAGCCCTGTTTCAGGAGATACACACATAAAAAGTAAATTAGAAACATTATCTAATCTGTGGATCAGTCATGTTGCTTTGGGGGATCCTTGAATATGTACATGTTGTTGTAATCTCCATAACTTCCCTAAAAAAGTACACAGAATATTCCATCCTCCTGGTTACAATTATTTCCATCTTTTTAGAATGAGTTGTGCAACAATTAGCCCTTGGGTTTAATTTGTGTTGTGTTTGAGATGTCCTCTGATTACTGATGCCTCTTTAGACCTTTTAATATGATGTAATTGCTTCCATAGAGAGTTTGGGGGCAGAAGTGAGAGAAGCGGAGGGCTTTTATCAGTAAAGTATGTCACGACTTAAGAAGTGACCTTGTCTGATATAGTCAGTCTCTGTTGGTTTAAATTTTAAAATAATCCTAATGGACAGCATTCGTCTAAGCTTAATAAAATAAAATAAAATATGTTTGGAATGAATTTGGTGCGAGGCAAGGGCTCATGACCTCACTACTTTGGTATGCCGCATCGGTCTTTGTGCAATTTTTTTCTTCTCGTCCCACTGTTACCTCTCCTCTCAGTTACCTCTCCCTCCTCCTTTCATCCCACCGCTCATCCTCCTTGGTCAGCTCTCTTTTGTCCTCACCCTCCCCTCCATTTTGTCAAGTGGTCATCAAGGGGTCAGTTGGGGTGATGCGAGGCTGTAAAATGGCCCGAACCATGCTGACCATAGAAAGAGAAGAGTTTAATCTCAGTGGTGCTGACCTCTGACTGCTGAGTCTGAGTTAATGTCAGTGCTGAGCCTCCAGCCCCGAGCTGCCAATACCACCATGATTATGACCAATCTGCCCCTCCTAATGCAATTATCTGATCAATCTCCCATTTTACTGAATAAATAACGAGGGAGAGATGGACAGAGGGATGAGAAATGAGGGCAAAAGAGAGAGAGAGAGAGAGCTCTGCAGCGGCAGAGAATTTTAAAGAAGGTGCGGGACACATATTTGACTACTTATGTAGTCAGTAATAATGGATGTAATAATAATAATATAAATATAAAACAGCTCTGTAAAGGTGACTTTAGGGCAGTAGCTTCTCTGAAATGTGACATAAAGTCCCAAACACCCACAATTACCGATAGCAGGACTTGACAGAAAGCCTTCTGGATATTTTCATTCCACCCAGTCTTTGGTTGGTTTGGACCTTGAAAAGAAAAGGCAAATTAGTAGATAAAGATAAAGAGATATGAGATATTGCTTTCAAAGAGAAGAGAAAAAGAAAAAGAGACTTTTCCGAGCGATTCAGATGTTAGCTTTTGATGCTAATCGGGTGATTATCGCTGAGGGCCAGGGTTCAGTGTCTCACTCTGGGCTTCACCTTACTTCGCTGAACCCTATAAATCTCTCTCACATGTAAGTTACACTCACCAGAAAACATGACGAACATAGCGAGAACAGCGGATTTGAGTGACGCTACCAGACTGCGCTCTTCGGTGAGAATCCGAGAGCGCGTGATGACTGAGCCTTACACGATATTCAGCCGAGCTCAACCGACAAGGAAGTGACACGACGGTCCCTCGTCATTTATTTACCTGTGGCTTTTTGTAGCTTGCTTCACTGTGTGTGCGCCTGACACCCGACTCCCCTCTCCTTTTCTTTCTGTTCTTCTCAGTTCCTCCAGGCTTAGCTTACCTCTTTCTCTCATCATCTAACTTTAATCAAGTAAATGGATGCATTTAAATGCTACTAATTTCAGCTCAGGTAATTGCAATCCATTAATTAAATTTGATCAAAAAAAGGCATGTAAGTGATTGGAAATGTCCAAAGTCACAGAGTGATTAAATCTTCTCTGTGCTTCAGAGCATTGTGCCGAGGGAAGATATCGCCCTCTAGTTTTACAAATCTTCTGTATGGGCAGAAACGCAGGCATTGTTTGGTTCTATCATCCATAGAGGCGGTAAGCTAAAACGGCTGTTTTTTTCCTCCAGAGGGTCTATAAATGGTAGTTGAGTGTGGTAGGTGGCCAGCTGTGGACAGTAACAGTGCACTCTGAGTACGATAACATCTGGAGATCAGGTTAGTATAGAAGGACTGTTAGAGAGAGAGAGAGTCAACACGACACGAGAGAGAGATGCCAGGATGAGGTAGTGCTTAAGAGCAGCAACAGGTGGCCGCTGGCAAAAGACGTTACATGTGTGTGTGTGCTGAATGAATCACAAGTGTGTATTTGACCCTCTTTTCATCTGTTGTCCTTCCACAGATTTTGGGAAGCCCTGCTTTAGACGGCCAAACAACTTCATTCAAGCATCCATTGATGTGGAGACCCATTTTTTCACTAAATCAAAAACATTTTAACCAGTCTAAGCTAGTTCTGGTGTCTCAGCCAGGTCATGCTGGTCTTCTGGCTTGTTTTAAAAAGGTTTTTGCCATTTTCTGACTGGGAGACTAGTTGGGCTCAAAGGCAAGGGAGGCAATGCCTCCTCAAAATACTGAATGAGAAAATAAATTGTAGTACAAAATAAAACAATAATATAAAGAAACATTGTCCAACAGTGACATTAGCAGGTAAAGTGACAGCGGGAGTCCGTGTCTCTCTCGCCTCCCCTGAGACCACCGAGTTTTAACAGACACCCTAAAGCGTGCGGTGAGTTTGGTGGGGGGTAATTGAAAATAAATCGGGGAAAGTCACATAAAAGGAGGCAATGCCTCTATTGCGATATGATTGAATACGACTAGTTATGTGTGGCTATGATTGGTTCATGCGATAAATCACACCTTGTGTTCGTCTGAATTAACAAAAAAATGCAGTTAATGGGAAGACTAATTTAAAAAAAGTAAGTAAACTCACATAGATATAATCACTTTGGTATGTCAAAATAAGACTTAAAATGGCCTGAAAACATAAAACATAAATCAGCTTTGTCAAATTTAAAGTAAATCTCTGTGTCTGTGACCAATATTTACTGACCGAGTTTTAATTACCGATGATCCAAAAAATTCAAAAATAGTTATCTAATAGTTAACTATTAAAAAACAAAACAACACTAAGTTGATGAGATTCATGCTTGGCTTTAATAAACAGCATACTGATTACATTGTTAATGTAAAAATATTTTTTTTCTTTTCATGATTGTGTAAGTAATGTTTAATTAACCGAGGAAACGTGTTAATTATTTTCCCCAATATAAAAGGGGTTACACAAAATGCATGTTATTTTTTTTTTTTTATAAATTCATTAAGAGCCAGTGGTGTAAACTTTTGAACAGAATGAAGATGTGGACATTTTTCTTATTTTGCCTAAATGACATATTTTTTTCATTTAGTACTGCTCTTTAGAAGCTACAGAAGATACTTACGTTTCCCAGAAGACAAAATAAGTCAAATTTACCCTGATCTTCGAATTCCAAAAGTTTTCACCCCCCGGCTCTTAATGCATTGTTTTTCGTTCCAGAGCATCAGTGAGCGTTTAAACATTGAGTGCCTCAGTTGTCCTCAGTGTTAAAAGATGATCCCAAAATCATACAGTCATTGTTGGAAAGGGTTCAAATACACAAAAATGCTGGAAAACCAAAGAATTTATGGGACCTGAAGGAGTTTTCTGAAGAACTGTGGGCAGTTTAACTGTTCAAGACAAACAAGGGACTCATGAACAACTTTCACTAAACAAAAAAGAGCACAGACATAATATTAAGGCGTATTAGGCGTATGTAAACTTTTTATAAATTCAACTATTATTGTGGACTATTTGTAAATGTCTTTTATGTGAAATATCTTATTCAGTTCAATACTAAATAAAAAACAACATGCATTTTGTATGATCCCTGTTATTTCAGTAAAATTAACATTTTGCAGATTCTGCAAGGTGTATGTAAACTTTCGACCTCAACTGTGTATATATATATATATACAATTCATTGGATTTGTTATATTCTTTGACCACCCTTCTTTACTGTCTTGAGTACTTCATATTGGTAATTTCCTGTTACACTGACACAAGACATTGTGATTGGTTGTAGTCATCCTGAACAAAAAGGTCTTATCTAATGCGTCTGTGGTTTCTAAGGATGGACTGTTTGAGCTGGCGTGGAAACACAGGTTTTTCCATTGATAGTGTTGAAGACTGGTTGCTTCGCGGGTCTCACTGTTTCCATCGTCTTTATCAGAGCAATGACAGAACACAGGACTGAAATTCAGACTTTCTCAGGACCTCACACACACACACAAGACTGCATACAAAGACACATATGCAGACACTGACGTGAACACACACAGACTCACAGATAACAGGCTCGTAAACTGCTGCAGTTCTGCAAGACTGCTGAGCTCAAAGTGTGTCAGAGAGAGAGAGCAATGTCTGTAAGCTTAAGCAGAGTTGCCAAATACTTTTTTTTTTCATTGTTAAGGGTAATTAAAACCGGTTTGATAAGAGATGTCAACTGTGCATGGGTGAGATGGAAATGGTGAGATGGAAATATTAGCTCATGACTTTGATAGTTTAAATTGAGGGACAAACTTTATGAACACAAATGCAAACGGAGAGGCTTGTCGGCATGACAAAAAACATTCCGCTTGCAGGAACAACCAGTGGCTGCAACCAAGCAGCAGGGATGAGAGGAGAATGTAAAATGAAAGCAGCTGTATGCTGAGATGGAAACTTTGAGAGGAGATGAGGAAAGGAGGGGGTGTTGAATTTTCATGAATGAAAAGAGAAAAAGAAAAGCAGGGAGAAATTAAGGTGTTTCTAAATATATGTACATCATCGTTCAAAAGCTTAGGGTCGGTAAGATTTTTAAATGTTTTCGAAAGAGGTCTCTAATGAACACCAAATATGCATTTATTTGATCAAAAATGTATAAATATTGTGGAATATTACTACAACTTTTACAGTTTTCTATTTCAATACATTTTAAAATATAACGTATTCCTGAATTTTCAGTGTCATATGACAATTCAGAAATCATTCTTTATGCTGATTTGGTGCTCAAGAAACATTTCTTATTATTAATTCTTATTATGTTGAAAACAGTGGTGCTCCCTTTTTTTTTTTTGAATAGACTTTATTTATTTATGTACTTTTATTTATGTAATTTATTTCAGGATTCTTTAATGAAGAGAAAAAAAAAATTCAACTAGAAATATTTTGTGACATTATAAATGTCCTTACTGTCACTTTTGATTAATTTAATGCGTATGTAAACACATACAGAGAGGGGGTTGACTGTGCAAAAGAACAATTTATTTATTCAGTGAATTATTTTTTATTTAGCTATTTATTTTAAGGTTATTTATTTTTATTTTACGGTAATTTATTTTAGTTAGCTATTTAAGGGAGTTTCTGTAAATTCTATAAATTCTTTTATTGATACTGGCAACATTTGTGAATGTTAACACACGCTGAAAGGTGATGCTTGTTAATTAAATAGGAAGTTGTGTACTTGTCCTCTTTACACACTTACTCTCTCTCTCTCTCTCTTCATCATTAGCGTGTTAGAGGAGGCTGCAGCATATGTCAAGGTGAAGTGAGTATCAGGTGCTTGTCTTCGTCCTACTGTCACCTCTATACTCACACAAACACGTGCAGAATCTGTATGATTACAGTAAACATTTTACACAGAATTCAACTTTGTCTAATTTCTTTTAAAGAAGATCTGTTAGACCAAAGTTAGATCAACTATTTTCTAGACTAAAATTAAAATATAGAATTAAGGTTAAAAAGTTTTAAAATAAACACTGTGTTATGCTCCTTTAAAATGGTGATTTGGGCCTTTCATTGTTTTTAAAAATGGAAAATTCCATTAAAGTGTGGAACACAGAAAGTGACATCATTTGTGCCCTTCTAAAGCATGACAGGAAGACAAGTAAATGCTCAAATTCCAAGTTTTTTTTTTTGTTTTTAATTTAGTTTTGACAGCATTTGTGAAGCTAAATCTTGTTACCAAAAAGGTAATATTAGTGAGTTAGAGAATTTTGAGTGTACACTGAAATGCATTTAATACAAATTCAATACAATTCATATTCATATTTATTGTCATGACAGCCATAAAACAATACATTATATCCCAGAAACATGGTTCTGTTGAAGTCAGTTATTCTTTTTGACTTATGTTATATATAAATATACACTGATTTTTAATATTATTTTATTTTATTTTAAAAACGTTTCTTATGCTCATCAAGGCTGCATTTATTTGATTCAAATCCAGAACAAACTTTGAAATTATTGTGAAATATTATTTAAATGTAAAATAACTGTCTTCTGTGTGAATTTTTTTTAAATGTAATTTATTCCTGTGATGCAATGCTGAATTGTCAGCATCATTACTCCAGTCTTCAGTGTCACATGATCCTTCAGATATCATTCTTATGTGCTGATTTATTATCAATGTTAAAAACAGTTCTGCTGCTAAATATGTTTTTGGAACCTGTGAGACCTTTTTTTTGAGGAATCTTTAATTAATAAAAAGTTAAAAAGAACAGCATTTATTTAAAACAGAAAACTTTTGTAACCATATAAATAAACCATTTATTCACAGAGTATGTGTTAAATTGATAAAAAGTGATAGCAAAGACATATTGTCATATTGTAATCCTGAAAAAAGAATCACAGGTTTCAAAAAAAAATATTAAGCAGCACAACTGTTTCCAACATTGATAATAAATCAGAAAATTAGAATAATTTCTGAATGATCATGTGACACTGAAGACAGGAGTAATGATTGTGAAAACCCAGCTTTGCATCACAGGAATAAATTACATTTTAAAATGTTAAAATAGAAAACAGTTATTTTAAACTGCAATAATATTTTACAATATTTCTGTTTTTTTTCTGTATTTTTGATCAAGTAAATGCAGCTTGATGAGCATAAGGGAATTCTTTAAAAAGCATTAAAAAATCTTACTGATGAAAATTTTGAACGGCAGTGTATACCAATATTTTTTTGCCTTTTATGTTTGAGTAGACTATTTGTTGATGGATGGAAAATAGTTTGTTTACCTGGTGGTTACAATATTTGATATTTTTAGTTAATAAAAATGTACAATTATTTTATATTATTTTATTTTTATTTCTTATTTTGGTATGAAAATGTCAAGATTTTTTAAAAAATACAACATTTTGTCAACATTTAAAAAAATTCTCAATTGTCACAAATGTTTTACATAAAATAAGATAGCTTATTTAATATTCATTTTGAGCTCCTGAGGGGGACAGACATTTTCTGAAGGCTAAGTCCTAATTGAAATCCATCCATGGAAAGAAACAGTCATCTGTTAAAACCTCAAAGAGAAAACATTGTGTTCCTTTGCTTCTCATTTTAAAACCCCAATTGTCTTAATTTTGGTGTGTCAAAGTGTCCAGTTGTGGTGTGTAGCAGGAAATAGTTTTTCTGGTAGTTGACTTCTCTTAACTGTAGCACTGGGCATGATTCCTCCATCACGGTTTGATGCCTCTGGCTGTCCTCACACAGCAACACACTCTCTCCGCTACCGTATCCAGGACACGTCCTGAGTGATGTAATATCAGTCGGCACGGTAACGGACACGGGTAGAACAGCGGATGGGCGATCTAGTGACTCTTAATTATGCAGTCCTCTCTTTTTTGGACTGAGCTGTGGAATGGACCATTAAGCAGGACACAACACACAGGCCATGGGTCAGAACAGGAGTTGCAGAGGGGACGTGACCTCTGTGTGTTCAGCAGAGATAAAATAACAGCCATGCTGGGATAAAGTGGATCAGTTTGATTTGAAGTTGGCCAATCTATAATCTGACTAATAATTCAATATATAATTATTGTGAAAGCAGGTATTTACCACATGGATTTTCCTGGGGTCAATGACGTGACATTCGCAATTTGGTCCTGTCTATTAATTTATTCAAAAATGATTTCAGAATTAAAATTCATTTTGATATGTTTTGAAAAGATCATGAAAAGAGTGTACTGTTCTTGAAATTAAAACCTTAAAACCTATACACTACAAGTCAAAAGATTATTAATAAAGTCTCTTCTGCTCACCAAGCCTGCATTTATTTGATCCAAAGCACAGCAAAAGTACCAATACTGTGAAATATTTTCTATTTGAATATATTTTAAAATGTCATTTATTCCTGTGATTAAAGCATCAGCATTCATCTGAAATAAAAATCTTCCGTAACATTACACACTATACCATTCAAAAGCTTGGTGTTAATACGTTTAATTAATACTTTTATTTAGCAAGGATGCTTTAAATTGATCAAAAGTGATGATAAACATTTACAATGCTACAAAAGATTTCTTTTATCAGATCAATGAAAAATTCTATTTAACTGTTTTCAACATAGTGATAGTAATAAATGTTTTTTGAGCAGCAAATCAGAATATTAGAATGAATTCTGAAGGATCATGTGACTGGAGTAATGATGCTAACAATTCAGCTTTGAAATCACAAGATATAAAATTACATTTTAAAATATATTCAAATAGAAAACAGTTCATTTAAATAAAAATATTTCAAAATGTTACCATTTTTGCTGTACTTTGGATTAAATAAATGCAGGCTTGAGAGACTTCTTTAAAACATATTAAAAATTGTATTGTTCAAAACTTTTTGACTGGTAGTGTAAATAAAAGATTATTGGAGAACATTTTACATAAATAATTCCACAGTTTCAGTTTTTACCTCAAAAACTTAATTTAATGTGTTACTTGCCATTTTTTTTGTACTGAAAAAGTTGCTAGCATTTTCTAAAATTATTTCTATATTTATATTTTATTAATAATTTCATATGTATTAAATTATTTCAGTGTACCTTGCCATTCTTTTTATTATAATTTATAATTAAAAAAAAAACAACAACAAAAAAACTCTTGTCCTCCAAAACAAAATTGTGATTCACCTACATTCAGGAAAAACATAAAAGGACCCTGCAGACCCTCGTAACTATATGTCAAGATTAATAAGATCATTTTTATGACACTACAAGGTCATACAATTATTTATGCTATTATATAAATTTATTTTAATGTTTGAATGTTATTTCCAATTTAAATGTAAGTACATAATAGTTAAGGCTACCTTATATAAAGTGGGACGTTATATTTTAAATTGTTTTAATTATTCATAAAAAATTAATGTTCTTGAAAAGATTCTTGCAAATCATATGAAACCAATATGTTGGTAAAGAGTAAATTTATTTTACACATTTATTTTTTGTCCTTTTTCTTTATTGTGGACACTTTTTATGTCACTGACCCCTGTATCAGCATTTTTTTTTTCACCTGAGCGATATTGTACATGTTATGTTCTACTCAGATGCAGCTGTTGTTTTAATATCATGAGTTGTTGAGCATTCAGTGTGGGAGAGCTTCAGGCTCTCTGTCATGATTAACACAGACCCACTACATTGATGTAACCAGCATAATCCAGCATGAGAAATCACACGCTCTGTGTGTACGATCAGTGTGTGTGTGTGTGTGTATGTGTGTGATAGCCCCTTTGAAATCCCTGTGTGTTCATGGATGAAGCTCTATTTGCTGTGAGTGTATGTGTGCGTGTGTGACAGGGGGCCATCAGTGAGTATGACGGGCAGTGTAAGATATGAGCTGTGACAAGCGCGGCCGTCACGGGTTATGACTGCTGGAGGGGGCAAGACAGTGTTTAAGGAAGAAAGAGAGTGTGAGTGTGAGAGAGCATCCGGCACACGTGGCCGACTCGTGCTACATTATCCGGCTGATTGAGTTATGACAGCTGTGTTCCGTGCAGGGAATCGCTCTCGCTCGCTCGCACTCTCTCTCTCTCGGAGCTGATGATGATGAAGAGATCACTTTAAACAACAATCTCCATAATATTTCATGCTCAGTAAGCACCCGGAGGCTGCCGGCTCACTTCTCCATCAATTGATTTGATTCACTGCCGGGTTCCTGTGCATACACACACCTATGCCTAGCACTCAGCCCTGAAGATAAATGGCAGGTTAGATGAAAATAATACGTATGTCCATAGGAAATGGGAGTGGGTGTTTGTGTGTGTCAAAGAAAGTGGGTGGTGGGAGGTTATTCTATATCAAACTCAAACATCACAGGAAGCATTGAGATGAATTATAACTGTCACATCCCTCCGCACGACAGCCCACCCTTTTATTCTTTAATTCATCAAAGTGTGAGAAATATTGTGATGGGACAAAGAGCTCTGCGTTTTGTTTGAAAAAAGCATTGAGTTCAATTAGCAAAATCAAATGTGATGTGTGCAGATTTACTGTTTTACTGTAACTGATCTGAATATGTAAACTGTTCATATCTGCCTTACATGAACTGGTTCTGACACTTTCATTTGTATTTTGTTTGGGTCCCCCTTTTTGTATTAGGTGGCCTTAACTACTATGTAATTACATTAAAAAGTACAATGTACTTATTGTGTTCATATTGTGTTATGTACAAAATTGTGTCATTAATTACTCATCCTCATGCTGTTCCAAATGCGTAAGACCTTCATTCATCTTTGGAACACAAATTAAGATATTTTTGATAAAATCTGAGACCTTTCTGACCCTGCGTAGACAGCAAAGCAACTGATACGTTCAAGGCCCAGAAATAAGTTGGCCACACGTGCCATTTTTACCCGGCACGTCCTGGCCAGGATTTCGATATTTGGCTTTGTTTCCTCTTCTCATACTTTCTGAAGGTAATGACCGAAAAGTAGTTTGACCAAAAGCGTGCAGGCACAGTACATAATCAGCCAATCGTGGCATGTGAGAAGGTTGGATCTACAGAGAATGGTCAAAGCAATGCAAAAATACGCATACATATTAGATATGTTTGTTCGTAATTTTATGACTCTACGAGAATACTTCTTATGCGCAAAGAAAACAAAAATAACGACTTTATTCAACAATTTCTTCTCCAACCCACCATTTACAAGAGTACCATGACAGGGTCAGAAAACTCTCAGATTTGAACGAAGGTCTTACGGGTTTGGAACGACATGAGGATGAATAATTAATGACAGAATTTTAATTTTTGGGTGAACTAACCCTTTAATATGAAACATTTGTGCACTGTATGTAAATAATTTAAAATACGTATATGTTTTATTATACACTTTAAAAGATGCTGGGTTAAAAACAACCCAACTTTGGTTATTTGGCAACCCCGCGCTGGGTAAATACTGGACAGAACACATGCTGGGTTGTTCTGATCCAGCTGGTTGGGTCAAATGTTTTTACCAATTGGATTATTTTAGTTGTCAACTATTGTTTATTGTTTTTATTATATTGCTGTCTTAAAATGGACTGGAACTTATAAAAAAAACAAACAAACAAACAAACAAAAAAAAACACAGAATTGCTAGAAGCAAAAGCAAAAATCAAAAGATTGACTATTAAGCAAGAACACATGGACAAAATACAAGACTTGTAGCTGAAAGATGCCATGACTGGCTCCAAAACCTGTCCATAAACAAACAGTATTGACATTAGAGAACATATTATAACACCAAATTAAATTAAACTCGGTAACAAATAAAATCCATTTATTTTATGCAAGGCAAAAGGCGTTTCCATCATGCTTAGTGACTGACTGACATCTTGTCCTTATGTTGCGTTGTTGCATAATACAATTTATAGCACAGTAAAGAAGTTATAAATGAAAAAAAATGTATACAAACCTTTATTTAGCTGAAGAAGTGCACCAAATAGGCGGCGCTGAGAACCTGTCTCTCCTGTAGAGGACTCAAAAAGCCGGCGTTCTCACTGTAACTCAGCAGCTGGGTTGTTTCGTCAGAGACAGGCTCAACCCAGCGGTTGGGTAGAAAAAAATAACCCAGCGTTAAAAATGACCCAGCACCTGAGTAAAAATATATATAGAAATAAGCCAAGAAAATGACCCAACAAGTTGAACCCAGCATTTGGGTTAAAAAATAACCCAGTACCTGGGTAAAATATTAAAAACAACCCAATAAAATGACCCAACAGGCTGAACCCAGCATGTGGATTAAAAAATAACCCAGCATTTTTAGTAGGAATGGGCGATACCGGCTTAAAAACTTATCACAATAATTTCTGGCATTTATTGCGATAACGACATCAATGACGATAATCTTTAGAGAAAAGTATTATCTTTCCTATTTTTACCCAAAATAGGGTGTTGTGAGTACACACGTAATGTAATGACTGGAATGTGAATTAAACTGTTTGTTCTTTCTGTACTGGAAGCTCCTAACATTAAGACAAATTCCTTGTGTGTGAAACACACTTGGCAATAAAGCGATAATTGTACATATTTTACATTTGAACATTAAGATATTGGACCAGCTTGCATGACAGCTTCAGTATTCAGAAAAGAGAACGGAAAAAAACCCTGGATGAAAGAGTGCAATGGATGTGTCAAGACATGGCTGGTGTATTTTATTTGTGTGAATGTATATCTAAATGCATACATTTACCTTTGTCTGTGTGTATGTGTACAGAAGTGGAAGTGGTTCTAGACTCTGGGGATATTTTCGTTGTTGAACAGTGTACTAATGAGTCCACTGGAGACTTCCTCCACAGGAAAGGGGAGAGAGAGACAGAGAGGGAAAGAGTGAGAGAGGCTAGGACTACGGTAGGATTAAGTATCTCTTAAAGAGATCTACTTTCAGACTCTCAGTTATCAAACCACTAGTGTGTATTAATTAAGCCTAATGTAGGGATGGGTTATTGGAGCTCTCTCTCTCCTGCACACACACACACACTATGCGTTTTCACAGACTTTATATCACCATACTTCTATATAAGACTCATGTCTGCGTACAAATTTAGACATGTCGCTCTTAAATGCATAATTAGTTGCACAGCTGAAACATAACATGCTGTTTTAATCATCATATTAAGTAATAGCAGGTCTGTGTATAGCAGTGTTCTGGTTGTTTGGAGGAGAGCTGGTATCAATGAGCCCTCAAGCAAAGCTCTGCTCTGATGTTCTGGAACATGTTTCCTGGGATCATTTTAACTGCCTCTTTCTCTCATCACTCTTTGCTGGTCATCACTGCTGGTCTTTAATGTGTGTTCTTATAATTTCTCACAAAATACCATAGTTACTGTAGCCATAACAATATGATATTAAAATAATATAAGATGTATAATTATATAAAAAATTGTATGTTCTACTATACTGTAAGTATAATTTGGTTCCTTCCGTCGTGTCCATGTTTTTTTTTGAATGCATTTATGCATACTTGATTAACTAGAATATCACACCTGAATAGCAAAATGCAGATTATGTCGGACAACCTGGTTTGCTTCTAAATATAGAGGTGAAAGCAACACTTTGTTGTTCACATACATTTTAAAGTAAGCGGGGGAGAGAGAGAAAGAGCGCGCGCTGGCAGGGGTGCCCCACTGTCCTGGCATTCACCCTTTGACTGAATGGTTAAAGGCATGGGTAGTTTGCCAATGTTGTGTCAAAGTTGTGCCAACATTTGTATCAGATGTAGGCCAACTGTGCCACTTATGGGTGGTTTCTGATGTCCGCTTCCAATCGGAGATCAAGAGGGCCAAATGAAATAAAACAGCTGTAATTAGCATCACTGTTAAAAGTTGGCTGTGTCGGTTCTGCTACAGGGCCACAGAGCATACCCTCATTTTATAATGTCAGATTTTAATCCTGCAATCCGACAACATAAAACCTAAACCTAATGAAGCATAAAAATAAAACCTTAACTTTACCCTTAGCGGCTGATGTTTAAAATGTATACATATGTTTGAGAGACCATTCTGAGCCTTAACATTTTTTTTTATTCTTATTAAGAAACAAAACAGAATCTAAAAGTGTAACCATTTTATTGTGCTGTTCTTTCACCAAATGTAAATGTGTTAACGGTAATCTTTGATTTCTTCTGAGGCTGTCACTGTTGGACCTATTGATTCCCACCATGAGTCAACAGACATGCCACAGATGAGCCTTTCTCTCTCTCTCACTCTGTCTCTCTCGCTTCTTCATGCTTATTATACCAATTATCGGTAACAGAGAAACGTTTCACTTTTTTGACTCCCTGCTGTGTGATTTGAGCAAATCAATAACTCTGATCAGAGTTGCCTCTGCAGCATTCTTTATAGGGTCCAATCACGTCTGGTAAAGAGGTTTGTCCTTCAGATATGTGAAACTAATCTGTGCCAGATATCACCCAGTATTGCGTTTTACGCTGGTGGTAGTACGTTTGCACGGTGGCACTGATGTCTCTTTATAAAGCACATGCGAACGTTACAGTGTGAGAGCACAATAAGCCGCTGTCTGCCGCACATGTCTCACTCTCAGTGCGCCTCGGAATTGTCTAATTACTCGCCACAATCGCTGGAACTCATTGCCGTGTCTGACCTTAATGCTATAGACGCAGGCCGAAAGTAGATTAAACGCCCCGGCTCCTCAAAAAATTTCCCACATTTTGAGCGAGGTGCGACGGACGACGTCCGCGTGACCCGAACATCCAGTTGAGATTGAGCTCGGCATTCAGGCTCCGTTGTTTTCCCCGGTAATTTGATTGACAGGTTGTTTATCATGCAGCTGGGGCTGACACTTTCAAAGCTGGAGGGTGCACATGTGTTTGTGCGTGCATTGGGGGGAATATCCAATCTGTCTGACTCCCCCCCTCCACAGCAGCTGACCCCTCCGGGTCGTCACGACTTAAGTAAGAGTGAAGTTGCTTAAACAGAAGAGCTCTGGTCAGAGGGGCCTGGCCCGAACCCACAGCTGCACCGATCTCCTCTCGCGCTCAGGCCTGTCTGTGATCCTTTAAGAATCCATACATATTGATTCAGACTGATAATAAACAATTTGATTAGCCTTCTTCTATAGGCTGTCAGTCCAATCACTCTCAGCGAACCATCCGAGTGGAAGAGGAGGGGAGGGGAAGGAGGGAGATAGAGAGATAGAAAGCGAGCGAGAGAAAGCTGAAAAGGACGGATGGAAGGTACGGGGCCCAGGGGCGAGAAGAAGGGAGGGCAGAAAAAGGGATCCTGGTGTGATTAGGCGTCAGCGTTTGCTGAATTGGACAGGACAGCTGAGCTGCCTGGTTATTAACTCCCTCAGAAAATTCTCAGGCTCTCGCGAGCGCGCCTGAATACTGCCATCTGGATCGATAAGCAATCTCCGCTGTGTACTGAGCAACTGCACCTTTCATTTGTCTCAGGCGGTCCCTCTCTCTTACTCTTGCCCCCTCGCCATTGAACAGGTGTATTGTCCAGTCAAGAGGGAGGGAGAACGAAACTTCTCCTCCGCTCTTCCCATTTCTGTTTCTCTCTGGCCATCACTCAGATTTGGTCTTTCTTCTTTCCTCGTTCGCTCTCCTTTAGTCACCAGCTTGGGTCTCTATCACCACCAACATAATGACCCAGGGGGGGGAGAAAATGCGAAGCCGTCGCTCCCCGGCACAGGCCAGCGTTCGGAGGGGACGGTGGGCCTGTCCTCGGTCAGGGGGGATGGGTTTGATGTTTGATGCTTGACAGGAGAGCAGATGTCATGACCGGGGCTCCACCTCAGCCCAGAAAGGACAAGCATTTGGCAGACGCTATAAAGGGAAAAAATTAGAAAATGGGAATTGGACATGTTTCGCTAAACACAGAGGATGCCTTTAATAGGATGATCTAGCACACACACCTGTGTATGGACCATATCGCTCAGCAGTGCGTGGGTTTAATAGACCCTTAAACACTCATTTGCGTTTGCAAAATGGGATCCGTGCTTAGGTTGAAGCATCCGCACATATTGGCAATGTTGTACGGTTTTAGCTAATGTTTTGGCCGTGGCGAGAGGGAGAGAGTGTAAATGTGTGTGTTAGCGTAGCGCTGCCTGCAACGGCCTGTGTGTGTGGACTCCGAAGATGAATGTCCATACTGATTTTGTGTGCAGATTGAGCAGGCCTTGGGCTGATCACTTTGAGTGATTCTGCAGGCCATTGATTGGGTGGATGGATCTATTGATGAGTCAGGCAGCTGATGGGGAAGATGGGATGAACATTAGCCCGTCCTCTCACAGCATACATTCGCTTCACTAGTTCAGAGGCGCAGAACACAAACGCACATGAGGAAAATCATAGAGTATATGAGGAAATTCACAGTTCGCAAAAAAATGGGAAATTACAGAATACATGAGGTCAAGGACGTAGGTTGTATCTAAAAACATCTGTACAGAGAAATAGTACAATAATGATGAACGTTTAGTGTATTGTTTACAATAAACAACTTATTTTGGCAACTGTATCATTATTTGCCTGTGACTAATTGTTATTCACTAGTACTATGTAGTATATGATACATATTTTTGTTCTTATTTTGATGTAGAGTGTCACTGTCAGGCTGAAATCTCCATATTTCAGCATTTTTTTTCCAATTATCAGTCCTATTGGTCATCCTTTCCGTTTATCTATTGGTTTTACAAATATTTAGCCAATTAAAAGTATTAGCAAGGGCTCAAACTGGATTCTCAAATTGTCGAAAACAATATTGACTAAAATTTATACAATATAAAATATTAATAACATCATCTAAAGTTTCCGCCCTGCATATAATAACCTTGTAATAAAATAAAACTACAATAAAGGATATTATTAATTACACAGCATTGTGTAGCATTTTTTGATATTGTGTAATGCAGCAACAATGGCAGTAATCCCAAATAATTTTTGTTTAGGTCGCATGCTGTTACTACATGTGGTTTTATACTGAGAAGAGAAAAAACAAAGCAAAAAAATATTAAAAAGTAGCAACAGAACTAACAGTACATGGTGAAAAATACAAAATGCAGAGATAATCAGGCTTTTTACATTTTTATGTGCCCTAACCAAAGCAAGCTACTTTGCATTTAAAGCATTAGTTCACTTTCAGAATCAAAAATTCCTGCAAATTTACTCACTCTCATGTCGTCCAAGATGTTCATGTCTTTCTTTCTTCAGTTGAAAAGAAAATTAAGATTTTTGAGGAAAACATTCCAGGATTTTTCTCTATTTAGTGGACTTCAATGGGTTAAAGGTGCAAATTGCAGTTTCAAAGCGCTACACGATCCCAGATGAGGAATAAGGGGCTTATCTAGTGAAAAGATTGGTAATTTTCTAAAAAAAATCAAAATTTATACATTATATTTTAACCACAAATGCTCGTCTTGCACTATAGCTTGACCTCATTCGCTGCATTACGCAGTCACGTTGGAAAGCACCACGCGTGACACAGGCGGAAGTACCGTCCCAGTGTTTACAAAGCAAACATGCAAAGTCAAAGGCCTTTTACCAAAAAAGGTAAAACAACGATATAGGACGATTTTGAAGTTGGAGGAGAAAATAAGATGGAGTTTTTCACCCTACCCTACCTTTTTACACTGAAGTACACAAATGAAGAACTAACCGCTCAGGACCTTTTCAGCGTGATTATGTAATGTGTAAATCGCGGACACGCATTGCAAATCCAGTGTAAGATAAGCACTTGTGGTCAAAAAGTATACAACTTTAAAAAAATTTTTAGAAAATGACTGATTGTTTTACTAGACAAGACCCTTGTTCTTTGGCTGAAGATCCTTTGAAGCTGAACTGAAACTGCAATTTAGACTTTGAATGTTCCCACTGAATGTTCCACTGTTCCACTATATAGAGAAAAATCCTGGAATGTTGTTCTCAAAAACCTTAATTTCTTTTCAGCTGAAGACAGAAAGACATGAACATCTTGGATGACATGGGTGTGAGTAAATTAACATGAATTTTTTTTATTCTGGAAGTGAACTAATCCTTTAAGGAACACATTTTCTCAGTCATATTATTGCAGTAGTAATTCACTACCGTTTGAGCTACCGGAATGCCAATTGTTCAAAAGTAAGTCACAACAGGATTTATAACTGTGTAGACATAACACACACACATATACCCTCAACTAACAGCCACACTAGGCATGTACATATCATACACAAACAGTATGCACTAATAGACACAATACAAACAGCACTCGCCAGACAAAATAGGAAGTGTGAATCATGAATACACTTCTAATCAGTTTAAAGCTGCAGCTGTGCGGGTGTGTACATGGAAACACAGATTATGGCATACGGCTCCAAATTTCCCACATAATGATGGATAATGCCTTGTCCTCAGATATTTTTAGAAGGAATGTCATAGCTGCTGTAATAGTTAAAAACAAACAAAAAGAATTTGTGTACAGTAAATATATAAATACATGCCCAACACTGGAACTACATCATTTAAAATGCTTTTCTGTGTTTTTGACTTTCTTTTAAACCATTCCTCTTCTCCGACTATCAAACTAGGTGAATTTCCTGTTGATGTTTCACTGATGTAGACACTTTTCCCTAAGAGGCTTTTTTTTTTTTTTTTTACCATGTCTTCGTCTACTCTTCTTTCAAGGTCATTTCCAACCTGGAATCTATAAACCTCTGAACGGGCAAAGTTATATGAATTCTTACTTTTTAATGAGCAAGTTAAAATATTTCCATCTCAGACCCACCGATTTAAAACGATCCTACAATCTACTGAGAGGAGAGGACGAAATTACTGTGCAATTACTGCTTTCTCTATCCGTCTTTCTCACAGTCAGTGGCACCCTGGGATGTGACATGCCGTTCTGTCGCCTTGCTCTTTGAAATTCAGAATGATTCCGACCGCTTGATATTGTTGGTGCCTGTCATTGCTAAGCTTTCAGATGATGCAATTGTGAAGGCTGAGTTGTTAGAAGTGATCCGAGAGCTGAAGATCCAACAGCCTGTGTCTCAGTTCTGCTATCAATAAAAATAGCTCTGATTCACTGTCACTGGATATTTCTTCATAAAGCCCAAGGCTCAATAAGCTCAGTAAACAAATCCAAAGTTGGGAGTGTGACAGTGACGGTAATACGTGGCTAGGTGAGCTGCCTCCTGGAGTCGGTCACCTTTCACCACCTGTCATCCGCCCCTCATATCAAATACACACAAGTACTCACGTATGTTTTAGCTGCTGAAGCATCTCAGAGGTGCTAACATGCCCTAACCCCGCTAACTTCCCAGGAAGATGCATCTGACGCTTTTTAGATTCCCCTCCGGACGCGTCTCGCTCTCTGGGGCATTGACACAAATGAGATGGGACTGCATGCTGTTTGTCTGAATCTCTATTCTACCTGTTTGTGATCTATAATTAGCGTCCATGACACCTGCTGTCAACGGGTAAACACGCAAGGCAAAGTTTAAAAGCTTTATAGAGCAAAAAATGACCCGCAGTCAAACCCCACTTATCAAACAGACCACCCTAAGTGCCTTTAAAAATATTTGTGTCCTTAACTACAGAGTCTTTCTTCTGAAGATTTTGGTTGCGTTACATAAAACAAACAGTATAATGATAATGTGCCGTATTCGCTCGCATTTAAGCGCGCGGCGGAGAGGCCATAGATTATGCTCTCTCGGCTCCTTCTTGAGAAAGTGCATATGTAGGCATCATACAAATTAGAATTTATTTGATGACTTATGGATTTAAATTTGCAACAAATTTGATTGAGGATGATTCACCGGCTTGGAACCGGATCCATCCAGCCTTCTGCCCATTGTGTCCCTTGATTGATTTTTAAGTTAGCGGGAAGCAATCGGTAAGCACCACCCAATCAAGGCATACGAACATAGCGCAGATTAGACAATTTGTGGTAATCAATGAAAATATTCCATGATTTGCTAGCACTCAATCGGCACCGTAAATCAAGACCGTAATGCCTGGGTTAGTTAGCGATAAAACAAGAGCCCCTGACAGGACAAACTATAATGGATGAATTAGAAGGGCAGGTCAGGAAGTGGGGGGTGTAATAAGGCTGATATACAGGCTTCATATACCCACCAGAACCCCGCGCCCGCACCAGAGCTGTCAACTGCTAATGGGTTAGCAAAAGTACTGGCGTTTATCATCTCCCTTCCGTCCACATATTTATTCATTTATTTAGTACACTGATGCAGAATCATCATTTTCAGTGTTTCACATCCTGCCATACACACACACACATACAATTCTCTGCTCTGTATTTCTACATCAGCTCCTGCTGAGCTCTATAGGAAAATTAGAGTTATAATTTTAGTAAGACAATCATTTAAATGTTGTTGCGATTAATTGTTATTTGCATTATTTATGTTACTGTAAGTGCCGTGTGCATACCATCTTAAGCAAACTTAAAAACACAACAATCTATTGAGAAAAATGGGTCCTTTTCTCTCATCGAAAATCAGAGTATAGCCAAAACAGAAAACTCAGCATTTGCTCAAGTTCGTGCTCTTTGTTTCTTTCTTTCTTTACCCCATGGTGGAACACAAAATAAGATGTTGTGAAGAATTATCACACTACTCTTCTCCAAACCATGAAATACTATCAAATCTAAGGAGTGCACCTTTAATATAAGTTTCTTTATATTTTGGATTAAATTTTTTATTTGATATTTAATGGTGTTTATAAGGAGGATAAATTTCATGATGACATTAGCTTTTTACGACTATGTAGTTCATTATGAACTGATTTGATATGTTATTTATGATTTCCCATCCCAGTGTGATTTGAATTAGTAATCATAGGTAACCCTGTGTAAAGTGTGCTTCTAGAAATATATATAGTTGAGGTCAAAAGTTTACATACACCTTGTGGAATCTGCAAAATATTTTACTATTATTTATTATTGTTTTTAATAAGAGGGATCATACAAAATGCATTTTTTTTTTTTAATTTAGTGAATTATATATTTCACATAAAAGATGTTTACATGTAGTCCACTAAAAGAAAATAATAGTTGAATTTATAAAGATGACCCCGTTCATAAGTTTACATATGCTTTATTCTTAAAACTGTGTTGTTACCTGAATGATCCACAGCATTTTGAAGTTTGTTTGTTTGTTTTTTTGTTTAGTGATAATTATTCATGAGTACCTTATTTGTTCTCAACAGTTATTCAACAAATTCTCAACAATTTGGTTTTTCAGCATTTTTGTGTTTTTGAACCCTTTCCAACAATAACTGTATGATTTTGAGATCGATCTTTTCACACTGAGGACAACTGAGGGACTCATATTACAAAAGGTTCAAACACTCACTGACGCTCTACAGGGAAAAACGATGTATTAAGAGCCAGGGGTGAAAACTTTTGAACAGAATGAAGATGTGTACATTTTTCTAATTTTGCCTAATGTCATATATTTGTCATTTAGTACTGCCCTTCAGAAGCTACAGAAGATACTTACATGTTTCCCAGAAACAATATAAGTGCTTAGGGTTAGGAGCTATAAATTTTTTTTTTTAAACTGAACAATGCACAAATATTTAAAATATTTAAAAAAAAAAAAAAAAAAGATCAGACAGACCACTTAATTAAGAGTGAAGTGATGGTATTCTTTGGTATTTAGCACACAACTCCAATCAGTGAATTTATCCAGAAATACAAATCAATCCAGTGAATTTCACATTCAGTGAATGCAATTATTTAAACTTATCTAAAGAAAATCTATCTGCAGTTTTCTACACAGAAATCGCTCCACACATGCAGTGCTTTCAGAACTATTTTTAATCTTATGAGAATTGTGCTCTACACTGAGCCCTACAAACCTACAGGTCGACCCTGCCCTGACTCTTTGCAAAGGTAAAATGAATCTCATTTGGTTTGGAAAAGAAAAGGATACCTTAGACTCTTTCTCTTTCGCCCACCTGGCCTGTTCTCTTGACAGGTGCTGGGTCTTTGTATTCTGTTGTAATGGCTTGACTAGACTGATGCTCCAACGGCTGACCTCTACCAGAACATTTGATTCTATCATCCTCCGCCCTGCTCGGGGGTCAGCCTGCTTTATCAGAGGAATTACCTAAAGTGCCTGTTATTTCATCATCCTGCCCGCCAATACAGGCTATTTCTTTAATTTATACACCCCCAAAACAACTGCAGTCTCCATATATCACCCTCTTCCTGCAAGAGGTAAAATATCACTCGCTCATCCGAGGCCAGGTGTAGAATCATTAACCTCTGTCGTAGCGAGAGCAAGGGGCTATTATGGGATGGAGGCGATGTCCGTACAGAGAGAGGGAGGCTTTTGTGACTTGAGCTGTCCTTTAATACACACTTCTTAGACACCGGCATGCATCAATACACTGACTTCCTGCTCACATAGGCAGCTGCTGAACTCAGGAATGTGAACTGTTGTGTAGGACTTGTGTTTGGTGCAATACTATCCTCTAATGTGAGGAGATCTCATCTAATAAAGGAATACTCAGTAAAAGAAAAGATCAATTTGCAATGCGGATTACTACAAAAAACAGTTCTGACTCATCCCTAAAAAAAAAACATTGAGGTTAGACTGAAGCACTTACAATGGAAGTAAATGTGTTTGGAGTCAGTAAGAAATATCTACTTATATTCAACAAGGATGCATTAAATTGACCAAAAGTGACATTAAAGACATTATAATGTTATAAAAGATAAATGCTGTTATTTTTTTTAACTTTCAATGAAACAAAAATCATGAAAAAAAATTTCATTGTTTCCACAAAGATACACGGCACAACGCAATGCAACACAACAAATCCCCGACAGTAAACTGCTGCCTCATTCTATTTATGACATACTGATACAAAATACAAATGATCTGTGAATGTCGCTTTGTCGTGTTCAGTGTAGACAGTGCCTAGTTGTTGCATCCAGTGTAGCAACCCAGTCTCACCAATAGGCAGTTCGTGACAGTCACGAAATGTAATCTGTTGATTCGTGTTCATAGACAAGAATTTCCCTTTTTACGTATCACTCAGCATGGCTTTCAATCTAATGTATTTCAACAGGGAGTAGGCACGGTGTTAGAATGATTTCTGAAGAATCATGTGACACTGCTGCTGAAAATTCAGCTGTGCTATCACAGGAATACATTACATTTTATATAACAATATTATGTCACAATATTACTGTTTTTACTGTATTTTTGATCAAATAAATGCCTTGGTGAGCATAAGACGCATCTTTCAAAAACATCTAAAAAACCCACATTTTTTTTTAATGTTAGTGTATATTTAAAAGCAAATTTTATTAGAATTTTATAGAAGCACTTGCATTAAAGGAGAAGTTTATTTCCAAAACAAAAATTTACAGATCATTTACTCACCCCCTTGTCATCCAAGATGTTCTTTGTCTTTCTTTTTTCAATCGTGAAGAAATTATGTTTTTTGAGGAAAACATTTCAGGATTTCTCTCCATATAGTGTTAGTGAACTTTGAACTTCGAAGTTGTCCGCGAGTTTAAACTTCCAAAATGCAGTTTTAATGTAGCTTCAAAGGGCTCCAATCGATCCCAGCTGAGGAAGAAGGGTCTTGTCTAGCGAAATGATCTGTCATTTTGAAAAAAAAAAAAAAGTACGATTTATATACTTTTTAACCTCAAATGCTCGTCTTGTCTAGCTCTGCATGAACTCTGTGTATTCCGGTTAGAGACAGTTAGGGTAGGCTGAAAAACTCTCATCTCATTTTCTTCTCCAACTTCAAAATTGTCGTACAATGCTGTTTTACCTCTTTTTTTGTACTGCTGTGTGATCTTCTTTGCATGTTTACTTTGTAAACACTGGGTCGGCATTTTTTGCAGTGATGTAGAACGATTTTGAATTTGGAGGAGAAAATGAGTTGGGACATACCGTAACTGTACTGTACCAGAATAAACAGACTTCACGCAGTAGACAAGATGAGCATTTGCGGTTAAAAGGTATATAAATTGTCAGTTCATTTAGAAAATGACGTTTCGCTAGATAAGACCCTTCTTCCTTGGCTAAGATCGTTTAGAGGCCTTTGAAGCTGCATTTAAACTACATTTCGGACGTTCAAACTCACAGGCATCATAGAAGTCCACTATATAGAGAGAAATCCTGAATCCTGTTTTCATCAAAAAACATGATTTCTTATCGACTGAAGACAGAAAGACATGAACATTTTGGATGATAAAGGGGTGAATAAATTATCTGTAAATTTTTGTTCTGGAAGTGTTATATAATTCTGCTATATTATTATAACTGTTAAAACATTTACTTATGTAAGGTTTTACACCTTATATTTCCAAGGCAACAAAGTTGCACATTTGAATATAACTCAGAAAGGTTATTATTTTCACACTTAAATCATGTTAACTCACATTGTTTACGTCTTGCGGCTATACTATTGAAACAATGGATTGGCCCTATTCCTCGGCAAGCGTCTTTCTGTCACTCAGATGGACAAGTCAAAATAATTTCTTGTGGTAATCAACATGTGCCATCAGTTGACCTCAACGTTTGCCGTAGTCTGTGGGAAGTTGAGCAAAGAACAGTAAAACTATGAGAATCGGTCTCCTGAAAATCAGCAAAGGTCTCTTTCAATGTGTTGAAGTACCATTCTGTTTTAACAAGACCCCAGTGAGAATGCGCTTCAGCAATCTGTCTGTAGCTGTAGTATGTTGATGTTACAGTAAGGGCTTGCCTGACTTTGCTTACCCTTGGAAAGCTTCTCTCTCCCTATGATCCAACATCTGAAGAGATGATAAAAACCCCCTGGTAGCCTCAGAGCAGCTGCCTGGCTTAACATTGTCAAAAAGCTTTTTTTACTCCCCCCATCGCTTCAACCTCTGGTGTGTATTTTATTGAGCCGTTCTCATCCCTCCCAACTGCATAAGCTGTGTTCAAAATGTATTTCCCTGCTCATTAAAACAGACAGGCATGCACACTACATACAGACTACATCTCTTGTTCTGAGAATGGCTCAGGCTATGAATCTTCTCTGAACTTACCTTTAAGTTTTCACATTCCATCTAAGCTATTTTTTAATTGTTTGTCCACCTGCAGGTGTATCACATTCTAGACAAACAACTTCAGGATGTCTAAAGTTCAAAAGGAAGTTTGAAACCTGCATATCCAGATCTTTGCGTTCTGTTGCCTGTTCTTAGTTAAGTGCTGCATGTTGCCTTTATTAGCAGTGTGGTAATGGTAGGGGTTTTACATACGGTTCAGGGGGCACGATTACATGTGTGTTACTTTTTTTAAAATAATTATTCACAGTAAATTAAAGTGTTAAATTGACGGCCCTGTAAACGTATATGCAAGAGAGCACAACTATGAAAATCACACAGTGTAGACGTCTACCTATGTAGACTGAAGCCTCCTTAATATACATAATTCGCTAACTAGAAAATTATAAAAATTGCAGAGCAAATGAGCCATATGTGTCTTGAGAACATATGTGCATATTAATTTTGTCAGCGTTTACAGTAATATTTCAAATGTACAGCTTCCAGCAACTAAAACTTTTATTGACAGAAGCTACGGAGCATATCTTAAAAATATATTATTATACGTAGCAATTTCTAAAACACTCAATAGCTAATTTGTCTCCAAGCATGCACAAATACCTTGGAGGCTGAGGTAAAGTGGTGTAAGAAGGACTCTCTTGAGACTTAAAAGGCCACATTTAAAGCATTTCACTTCTGGAGTCCCATATGCTGCACACCTTGTATGTCTCCATTGACGATGAGTCGCTAAACTCAGCCTTTTACGTGTAAAAATGCACCAGCACAAATCTTTCTAACACCAGACAGACCTTTTCTTTCAACGCATCAAGACCAAACTCCCCAAGCGCCCTCACAAGGGTACAGACGGCTCCCGGTACACTTCACAGGCTGTTTTCATCTCATCTCCCATCATACAGAGCAAATATCAAAAATGTGATTTGAATGTCAGGGAAAATTATCCCTGAAGGACAAAGGAAAAAGGTACAAAATGACAAACTCGTTCAACAGCACACTGAGTTTTCTTTTATTGGAATCAAACGAGCCATCTCCCCCTCTCTTTCCAGTATTCCCTCATGTAAAGACCTCATGTCTAAGAGAGGGAGAGAGACGAAGAGACAGAGCAAGGGAGGGAGAGAAAGCCCTCGCTTCTCCAGACAGTAGGCTAACAGCCCGGAAGGTTAATTGAAGTCTGGGAGAGTGACTTTGGTGGCCTATCTTTAACAGGACGACCTATAAATGTTTAAATGTTTGATTTCTGCTTAGCTATAGAAAAATGGATCTCGTGATCTTTTTTTGCATGGCTAATGTCCTTGGACAAGGACTTCGGACAGGTTATTGAGTTAGTGCACTAGATAAATCTGAACACCAGTCTTACATTACTCAACTAATGAGCTAATGAAATTTGAAAAATCAGTGCACTTCCTTCAGGGGACTGGACAGGAACCGAGACATTAGCAGGTAGCATGAAGATTGTTTGGAACTTTGAAAAATGCCCTGACGTGCGGGGGAATCGTTCAGCGGCGTCTCATCCATCAGTGCGAACCTACAGATATTTCAAAGCCACAAAACTTCAGGCCTATCTGAGAATGAAATCTGCAGAGCATCCTAAATCTTTAAAAACTAATTTAGTTAATGACTTACCGCTGGCGATTAAAAGCTCTGCCTCCAGTTATACTGGCCTACTGATCAAAGTGTTTCATGATTTACTCGGCAGCATTTGTGTGTTTGAGTGTGCGCGGGCACGCACATAATCCTCCTTTTGCATCCTCGTCATTTGCGAGATAACCTTGTCATCGATCCGCAAAAAATGCCTGTAGATGAAACGTGCATTCTTGAGTTCTCTTAATCAAGAAGCGTATTGATTATATGACTAATGATGGGCCATTAAGATATGGCTGAAATGAATGGTCTGTCGTATCATACTGAGCTCTCAGCTAATAGGATGTTTCAATCAAGAGATGTTCATGATATCGCTTCTGTTACAACTGCTCTCTAATTTTATCTGTTCTTTAAGATAAGTTAATGTCCTTGTTATGTCTAGAATGCTATTGATTTGCCACCGCTTGGGTATTACAACACTATTTCATCTCTTTTCCTCTGCATATAAAAGTATGATACGCTCTGCCGGGGGGAGAAGGCAGTGGACAGGTGTGCTAAATGACTGACCGAGCAAATGTTTCACTTCCTGTGTCTTTCTTATATTTTACGCTGGCTTTTCCATTTCGTTTTTATTTACTTGTGTTGATGGGGAATCATTTCAGTGAGAAATGAAATTTAATTTAAACAAGCACAACTGAGTAAAACACAGGTCAAAGAGAGCCAGGCGGCAAAATTAGAAAAGAAGATGAAGAAAAAGAAAAGTAATGCAGGGTTCAGTTATGCACTTTGTTTCTGTTTCTAAGATGAGAGAATCACATGATCTCTTAAGGTTGGAATACACTACACGATTTTTGCCCTCAGTTTCCACCGATTTGCAGTCTTTGATTCCATAGAAAATCACGTAGTGTATGATGGTCACAGACTCAAATTTTTTAGCTTAAGACTTTGATTCCATCCAGTCGGAAGAGATCAACCATGTTTGATATTTTCAGCCGATTTCAGAACACACGTTGTCATTTGTCATGTGTGTATTAGCAACAATGCACACATTTTTGTCTAAGTTTGTTGTGATCGGAATGAATTTATAGTCTGCTAGCAGTCTCAGCCTCAGACGTCACGCCTACGGAACGTCGGCAAATCGTCTGATGCATATGGCACACTTATTTGGAAACACTTCAGGAGTTTCGAAGTCTTCATCGGATTGGTCAAATTATGCAGGATTTCCGGGAGACGTGTGTGTCGTGTTCTTTAACATTTCGCCTGGAAACAAAGATGTCGTGACGCCAAACTCCCTCATTGAAGAAGAAAGCTGTCGTGTTTACAACTGTGACAACGAGCACTTATCAGTATCAACTAAACTCTGAATCTTTAATATGTGTCCAATATGTAACACACCGGTGTGTTACTGCAGCGGCATTTCCACACCCCTAAACATGACGCACCACAAAATGAAACGTGACTTGCTGCTTTACCTGTCAGTCAAATGGCCTTTTGGGCGGGTCTTGGCCATTCAAAGCGGACAAAGTTCCCAGCCCTTCAGCCGTCAGTCAGAAGGTCTGGCTACGCAAGACTAGTCTGCTAGTGTGTGATCCTCAGTCATGGAGTGTATGATGGACAGCTTTCCTTTGTGACTATTTGCAAAGTGTATGATGCCTGGTGTTTTAAAAATCTGTTCAAAATTTAAAAGTCGTGTAGTGTATTACAGCTTTAAGTTGACAGAGAAGTGCATTTCAAGTTAAATTTTAAGAATGCAGGTTTTTAATTAAATATATAATAAATAAAAATATAATCGAATATCAAAAAAAAAAACCCAAAAAATGGTGCAAAATTATGACAGTAGTACAAAATAAATAAAATTATATACACTACTGTTCAAAAGTTGTGTGTCAGTATGAAGGTTCTTTTTTTCTGTTTAACTTTTACTTTTATTCAGCAAAAATAATTAGGTAGGAAATCCATAAATAAATAAATAAATATAGTTTTTTTTAAATGAATTTTCCATCATTTAATTATTATTTTAAAAAACACACATCACAGTATCCAGAGAAATATTAAGCAGCACAGGTGTTTTTAATACTTATTATAAGAAATGCTTCTTGAGAACATATTAGAATAATTTCTGAAGTGACACTGAAAACTGGAGTAATGGCTGCTGAAAATTAAGCTCTGTTATTACAGAAATAAATTGCATTTTAAAATATTTTAAAATAGAAAATAAAAGTTATTTTAAATTGTTATTTAATTTTTTTTTTTTAATTATTTGTCGGCATCATTGTTTTCACTGTATTTTTGATCAAATAAATACAACCTTAGTGAGCATCATAATGGGATGGGAATAACAGCGTTATGTTTTTCAGTAACGACTAATTAATGACTAATTGTCATTGTAAAATGCGGCGTTATTATAATGCATTACAATATTAGTATAATTTTATTTTTCAGTTCATCCAAATGGGTGCGCAGCGTACCAGTATTTGACGAACTGTAAACTTGTGTGAAGGCACACGACTAGCCATCGCTTTGTCTCACACACACACACACAAAGAAAGAAACAGAGTGAGAAAGTCTTACATACCACTAACACGCTACATGTAGAGTTCCTTTGGAATTCTTCAGCTTTCAAGAACTGTCGGTTTCTCCGGTAGTAGGCGGGACTAATGCGCAAACGGCAGTCTCATTGGGTGGCACCCACCTATCGCCCCGTTTTGATTTCAGCAAATCAAGCGAACGCAAACAACATGATTAATATTCATGAACCCAGCGGCCCACTAATCCTTAGTCTTATTTTTAGTTTTTTCTCCTTTTTTATAGAAACACTAAATTACAAACAATATCTTAAGCACCACCACCAGTCCTGAGCTCAGTCAATATGACAAAAATGCATTCAAACATGGTTATTCTAATGTACTAATTACTAAAGTTTAATGCCAAATAATGTCATAATATGCTTGACTGACTGATGCTAAGTGTACACTCAGATATCTAAAAAACTTTTTAAAAAAGCTTTACATATCTGGTGATTAAACTGACAATTTAATTCATTTCATCAACATTTAATATTAGGGGCATCCAAGTTATTTTACATATTTGAACTTTTTTTTTTTTAAAGGAACACAATAGCTACTTACCCTGGTAATCAGTTACTTTTATAATGATGTAACTCAGTTACTAATTCAGTCACTATTTGTGAGAAGTAACTAATTACTTTTTTAAAGTAACATGCCCAACACTGATGAGCATAAGATAATTCTTTCAAAAACATTACATCTTATCAACCCCAAACTTTTTAAACTATATAACACTGCATATATTATATATAAAAATAATCATCAGATGAGCTTCAGACTGTTGGCAAGACTTTGCTGACATCTGCACTGGTGTGTTTGTGTGTGTTTGCGCAGATCGCCGGCCCTCCAGAGTGGTGTTGGGTTTCACAACACACAAAGGCCATAAGTGGTGTAAGTTTTGTTTAACGGAGAACATTCAATAGCTTAAGGACGGGGTTCAGCTACAACACAGGCCAGAAGGGAAGCCTGACAGACATCCCAGGGGTGTGTGAGTAACCTTCAGTATTGAAGGGGTCTCTGACAGTTTCCACATGGTGTGAGTGGGTGTGCATGAAGCCGATGAATGAAGACCACTACAAACATGATACCAGATGCACTGCAGACCAGGTGTCAAACAGCCGGTACCCAGAACACACCACTGCGTGTCATGGGACATCTACGGACTCGGAAGAGCTGTTCAGATGAGTGTAAATGTGACTGATCTGCGTGGTCAAACTCCTATGATAGAGGTCAGATCATTTGTTGTACGCTTGATCTGGAACGAGTAATGAAAGGAACAGAGAGATTAATGTTGAAAATGTCCATGCCGTGATCCCGAACAGCTCGTGACCCCCGTGCGTGCTGGAGTGCATCACCTGTCTGGGCTCCGGCTCGGTTGTCTATTCCGTCTGCATCTCTGCCACGTCCTTGTCCGCTACATCTCCCTCCCCGATCTCGGGCGAACGCGGCTGTAATGGCAGGCGCATAAACAGAGTGTGCAGCTTGTCAGACCTAATGGTGCAATGTTAAAACATGAGGCCTCTAGGGGTCCATATCGCGTCGCACCCTCAGACCATCAAACCCCCTGCCCTCAGCCGGCATTATGATCAAACGCTTCACCTTGCAGCCGAAGGTGGAGAGAGGCAGAGGAGGGATGAGGAAGAGTCCTCATTATGGTTCAGAGACATCCATTTGGGCATTTTTAATATGTGTATCCTATTAAGCTCTTTAAGTGCTTTTTGATAATTGTGCTTTGTACTTTTACAGCACTCCAGTCTATTCCCAGTTCAATTTCCTCTTTTATCGGACGTTTGAAATATTGATCTCTGACAGATAAAAGCAAACACTATAATCTTGCTCCTGAGAGAGAGCAAGCGAGAGAAGGAGAGAGCGAGGCGGCGCTGTAGGAATGCACTGGGGACGTCTCTTCCTTCCAAACCCTCTTTGTTTTATTGCGTTTCTTTGTCAACAGAATTTGCTTACTGCTTACCGAGATGCTTATGTAAAGCACCTGCTCGCTGATGGCTCGTTGATATGACCGTCTCCCTCGGTCTCATTTACCTCTATCTGACTCTCTCTCTCTCACGCTCTCCATTTCCCTTCATCTGCCCCCTCCCTCGTCCCCCATCAAATCCCACACTCCCCCCTCGACATTTTGCGGAGCGGAGCGGAGGGGCGGCAGAGGTGCTTTCGATGATTGCCACAGCTTAAACGGCTGTCAGGCCGGCCTGAATAAGCATGATTTATCCCCGTAGTGCTTTATGGAAGTTAGTGTTTTCTGTTAACCTGAGCTCTCAAATGCAGCTTGCTGCTGCCTGGCCGTCACATTAACCTGAATCAATCACATCTTGATTTTTCCATAAAAGAAAAGCCAGCTGTAAATAACTGGGTGGACGCAGCGCGAGGATGAATGCGCGGTGCGGCTTATGGTCGGCTGCTGCGGCTGCCACTCAGCGCTTCCGCGTGGGCTTATTACAGCGCTGCCGTCGCTGATGTTCCTCCACCAGGAGGCTGGGAGACACCAATGTGCTGTTTTCTGCATAGTCTACACAGCAAAAGAATTCCTTCATTTCACAGTCGCTCACTTTCTGTAAGGGTGACATTGTGTTTCTGTCTCGCTTCTCCTCAGAGCATCGTTCTTATGTCCCATCAGTATGTAAGGGTCTCACATCCCTTTGACGACTCAGGGATCTGGCAGAGTTTTTTATTAGGTAGACAGCAGAGAAAGCAAACCCCTAAAGCAGCTCCTCCATTTTTCTGCTGCCGTTTTCAGCCTTTTTAGCTTTCACAGACACTATTTAAGATTTACTGCAAACATTTGAGCATCCAACCCACTGTATTGACTCCGTTTGACAAGCGTAATCCTTCTCCTCTTGCCCGTCGTTTCCATCCCGAGATCAATCACCTCATCAATGCTGCCTGACTGCTATGAAGTGCAGGCAGGAGGTTCGATTCCTGCTCAGCACCCTTGCGGACTCGCTATAATATAGAAATTGATTCATCTTCAAAGTTTTCTTAAGTGCTCGCCCTGGTGTTGAGGGATGTCACTGGTTTTGTGGAAACACAAGCCCTTTGTGTTTTTCACCAGAGTGGAACTTCTGAGAAAACAGCCCACACAAATGGATCACAACCACAACTAAATGAAAGCTTTCCTGCAATTGTGAGGGTTTCTTTGTCTTAGTCTTAAGTAGTTATTAATCATCAACATATATAACAGTCTGCTACACTGTAGGGTGGAGTAAATATTAACTAAATATTTCAATAAAAACTGTGAAGTGAATTTATTTGAATAGAGGCAACTGGTAAAACACAAAGATAATGAAAAAGAGACAAAATGTCTGTATTAAAGGATTAGTTCATTTTCAGAACAAAAATGTCCTCATCCCCCCCCCCAAAAAAAACATTTACTCATCCCCATGTCATCCAAGATCTTCACGTCTTTCTTTTTTTTCCAGTCACAAGGAAATGACATTTTTTTAAGGAAAACATTCCACTTTTTTTTCCATATAGTGGACTTCAGTGGGGATCAGCGGGTTGAAGGTCCAAACTGCAGTTTCAATGCAGCTTCAAAGGGCTCTACACGATCCCAGCCGATGTATAAGGGTCTTAACTAGCTAAATGGTCTGTCATTTTCTAAAAAAAAAATGAAAATGTACATACTTTTTAACCACAAATGCTTGCCTTGCACTAGCTCGACCTCACGAATTACGTAATCACGTTGGAAAGGTCACACATGACGTAGGCAGAAGTACTGACCAAACGCCTTTTACCAAAAAACTAGGGCTGTTAGTTTAACGCAGTTAATTGATTTAATTAATTAGATATGAAAAATAAAGTTATTGAAATATTTTTAACGCAGTTAACGCGCTGACCCCGCCCCCAACCTGCGGTGCTTAGTTTCTAAATGAATCCAAGTTTTGAACGAATCGTGTGAATCAATGATTCAAAGACTCATAAAGAGCCATTTACTTCAT
>JAHKKF010473357.1:0-21169 GCA_019740295.1 Labeo calbasu
CAATGCAATTTAAAAGAAGTCAATTAAATCTGTAAGTGGTGGTGGGTGTGTGAAAAAATTCAGATGTAATCCCCTTTGTAATCACTGGCATTTTTAAAAAGTAACTGTAATTTAATTACATATTTTTTCTCAGTAACTGTAACTAATTACAATTACATTTATTTTGTAATTAAATTACGTAATTCTGTTACATGTAACTAGTTACTCCCCAACACTGGACTTATTCTACTACACCTTAACCTAACCTAACTGTCTGCTCTGACAGTAGGCATGTAGTTGCATATTAATGAGAATTAGTTGACATGTAGTTGCAAAGTTACTTATAGTTAGTAGAATGTCTAAAGTGGACTATCAAAATAAAGTGTAACCACAATTTCTAATTTCAAATAAATGTTGTTCTTTTAAACATTCTAAGATGTAAAATGTATCATTGTATCCACAAAAAAGTCAACGTTTTCATGTTTCTTAACATCAAATTACAATATTAAAGTGATTTCTGAAGAATCGTGTGACACTGAAAACTGGAGTAGTGGCTGAGCTGAGGAAAATTGGAATAAATGACATTTTTAAAATATAGTAAAAAAAAAAAAAAAAAAAAAAGCTGTATCACTGTTTTTACTGTATTTTTTATCAAATAAATCAGGGGTGTCCATCCTGTTTCTTGAGGGCCACTATCCAGCAGAGTTTAGCTTTAACCAGAATTAACAGGCCTGAACCAGGCAACCAAGGTCTTTAGACTCACTAAAAACTTCCAGGCAAGTCTGTTGACTAGAGCTAAACTCATTAGGACAGTGGCTATGCATGAGTAGGATTGCTCACTCCTGAAATAAATGCTACCTTTGTAAGCATACAAGACTTTTTCCCCCCTCAGAAAACTTTGAACAGTAGTGTTTAAAGGGGTCATTGGATGCCCATTTTAAGATAATATGATTCTTTAGGGTCTTAATGAAAAGTCTATAACATACTTTGATTAAGATGTCTCAATGGTAGTGTAAAACAACACCCTTTTTACCTTGTCAAAATCAGCTCTGCACACAGCAACCCGTTTTGTTGCATGTTCCTTTAAATGCTAATGAGCTCTGCTCACCCCGCCCCTCTCTTCTGTGGGGTGACGAGCAGTACTGTTTACTTTAGCTGCAGTTAGCTGCGAAACTTGCTAACTAACACATTATTAGGAAAGACGATTTTCAAAGATTCATGAAAAACCCTTATACTAACTTCTTCTGTAGACATTTTGGGTAGGTCAGGAATCAGCCATTCTTGTCTACTCCTGCTCCGGCATAGAAACAATGGCGGTCAGACTGTTACAGCTCACTCAGGGCGGGTCTAAGGTAAGACAGCTGTGTCAGTCAACTATCGTGGGAGTGGCCATGGTCTGCCAAGAAGCTGAGAATGGCCTGATTTGAAAAAGGGGATATTATTTATAAAGATTAAAAAAAAAAAAAAAAAAAAAAAAACACTAGGTGGATTTTTCACACATTTATGTTCAAACAACATGTAAAAGTGAGTTTTGCATCCGATGACCCCATTTAAGAGTCAAAACACCTTTACACCACTCCAGTGTTTAAACGAAGAACAGAGAGGACATCAGTATTTCTCTGTTTTGGGATGTGGCTACTTTCATAATTTATAGCAGATTTCTGTTGGTTGCATAATGATATCAAAATTTCTGTTAAAATCAGAGCAGAAACCCTAAAATAAGAGCAGATAAATGCAATAAAATGAGCTAAAGCTTCTTGTTCATTCTCAGAAATAAGCCCCAGTAGTACGATATATGTCCTATATATTATTCATTTGCTATTCAACTTATGTAATACTCTGAAAGAACTTTCATTTCGAAGCTTAAATGATATCTCCATAGACAGCTCACAGGATGATTTGTGTATGTGTGTGTTTGTGTTCTCAATACACACTAGTTTAGTGTCACACCAGTATTGTCTCGTACGTGTGGTTTGGACTATCTTTTTGTCAGGGGAGATGGAGACAGAGATTTATGCTCATCTGTGGGAAGCAGAGTTCACACAGCACCTGCTCTACTGTCCAACTGCTCCATAACCTGCTCAAGTCACCCTTCTCCATCTCCAGCTTGCTTGCTTTCTCATGAGAGGCGGACACAAAAAAAGGAAAGAAAATGACTGCTGCTGACCACTGAAAATAGCTGCAACTCTGAGGCTGATATATTGATCGATCCTAAGAAATAGAGCATAATGAAAACAACAGAACGTTTCTGAAAACAAGCACAAAAACAGTCTATCCTGACAACTGCTGTATGTTACATGAGGGTAAAATTTTAATGAGTAAATTCTGAAAGAGTGTCACTGTCTCTCATAGGATTTTCATGCAGGTGAAAAACAGCTAGTACAGAATAAGTCTGGCCAACAGTTGCATATGTTATTGTGGAATGAAATGTTCCATGATGTGGACCAGACAGAGTTCAAGTGAGGAAAGACATAGCAGATTTTAAAAGATAACCAATGAAATATATTTTGCTGAATGGTTTCCAGACTATACACAAGATGATGATTTCCATTAAGTCATTTTAGCCCAACCACGCTCTCTGTGAAGACCGCTATGATGGAATACTGATAAAGCTAGGTCATTAAGAGTCTAACCTCTCCCAGGGGTGAATATTTTTCATGTCTGAATAATAAATAATATGAGAAAATCAAAAGCCAGAGAGATAAAAGATTTAATGGAGTGTTTTCAGTTCAGAGGTCATCTATGCTCTGGCTATTTGTCAGCACTCTTTAGCTTCCAATGATTTGTAAATGAACTTCTTTGTCAGTTCTTCGGGCTTTAAGCCTAATGCAGTTGCCTTGGTATAAGGCCTAACACCGTACTGATAATGTATTTATTTATTATTTTCTACAAGAAATTAAACCTTTTATTCAGGGACATTGATCAAAAGTGATCAAGTCAAAATTGAGTATAGTCAAATCTTTCTATTCATTACAGAGCCCCTAAGGGCACCTGGTGATGGAAAAAAGACATGAGATGGGGAGAAAAAGTGCTTTTGTGTTTTCTTGCAAAAGTATTGCATTCCTCTGAGAAACTTTGAGTTGTATAGTTGTTTCTCCCACCCCGCATTATTTCCATCACAAAAGTTTTGTAAGCGAATGCAGAGTTTCTCGGGGGAGCACAACATTTTTGCAGGAGAACGCCAATGCATTAAAATATAATTTATCCTCACGTCTCTTTTTATTTATCATCACCTTGTCACTTTAGGGGGTCTATAATTAATTAAAAAAAAAAAAGTATCATGGTTTGTACAAAAATATTAAGCAGTGCAGTTTTTCAACAATATTTTTTTTTGAGCACCAAATCCACATGTTATTTTAACCCTTGTGCAACCTTTTGGACATTTTTGTTAATTTCAGTTTTGTTTTTTGTTTATTTAATCATTTTGCCTATGTTATTGCCAGCTGCGTAAATGTTGGCACAGGCATGTATTTTTATTGGAATTTTACTGTTTCACCCCCATTTCCTTTAATAAATCTTTTTTGCACTAGGTACAAAAATAGTTCTTCTCAGGACCTTAAGGACAAAAATGTCCCCATTGAAACCCATTGAAACTTGTAATAACAGTAAATACTGCAAATCACAAATCCAACCACTGTGTGCACCAGCAGAGTTTTGCTGGCATCTAATGGGTAAAAATTTGGTACTGTGCCCAAACAAAATTTTTTGAGATAACCTCAAATTTGGATCAGAACTTGTTTAGATGAGTTCAACATATGTCATAAAATATATATTTTATATAAAATATTGTTCATAAAGCATTTTCATAAACTTAAACCTGTAGAACTTTTTTTTGGTTTCACTTTTTAAACTTTTTTTACTTCAATATTAATCTGCCATGGGTCTTCTTTAAAATCAAACTTGACCAAACTTGTTCCCAAGCGTCAAATTTTTATGCACTAGATACACAAAATGGTTCCTCTCAGGACCTTAAGGACAAAAATGGCCCCACTGAAACCCATTAAAACTGCAAATTTTAATCGCAGTGCCATTTAACTGTAAAATGATGCAAGTTTTTGTTAACAGGCTTGCATTCTGTTGGCAAGGCTTTAAAATGTAATTTTTTTTTTTTTACCAGATGGTGCTATTTTTTTCAGGTATGGCCTATAAAGCAACTACTTGCTTTATTTCTGTTTTCTGCTTCTGCATATTATAGAGCCAGTTGGATAAACAATGCAGCTAAAATTGTGTGGGTGTGTAGGTATGGATGTCAGAGTGTGGTTTGTATGTGTGTCATAAAAAACAAACAAAAAAAAGTGTGTGTGTGTGTGTGTGCGCATGTGTGTTCTTGTAATATTTGAAAGAGACAAAATACTGCAAATCACAAATCCAACCACTGTGTGCACCGGTACAGTTTTGCTGGCACCTACTGAGGAAAATCTGGTACTGCGCCCAAACAAAATCTTACTGAAAGCTCATTTTTTGAGATATCAACCTTAAATTTGGAACACAGCTTGTTTATATTTATGGCTTTGATTTTCTAGCAAGTTTAGAGTTTAACATGTTTAATAAAATATATATTTTATATAAAATATTGTTCACAAAGCATTTTCATAAACTTAAACCTCCATAACTTTTTTTGGTTTCACTTTTTTCTTTTTCTACTTCAACAATAATCTCCCATGGATTTTCTTAAAAATGAAACCAAACTTAAGTCTGTGCTCTGTAGCTTCAGTTATTTGACATGGACATTTTTGTCCACTAAGGACCTATGTGTACCTTTTTTTATTGATACACAAAGGTTAAATTGTAAAAACAGCTCACAATATTATAGTTTTCCTCTTTTTGTTTTGTTTTATTTTTCGAATAAATGCAGCTTTGGTGAGCATAAGGGACAGAGTGAATCTCCAAATGCTTTTATTACATTTATATACAAGAACATTGTTAGTCATAACATTTGAATGCAGTTTCAACTGATTGTTTTTCCTTTACTTTAAAACACCATCTGCACTGGAGTGTCAAAGAGAATGTTAAGCGCTCCGGGAGAGAGAAAAAAAAAAGGCAAACATCGCAATACAGAGGGAATGCATTACTTATGAAATGTGCATACGGTAACATCCACCACCTGGTTTGAGGCTGGTTCTTGTCATCGACCTAGATATACAGGATGCTTGTGGGCTATTTTTACCATTTTCTTTAAAATGAAGCTCTTCGTGTAATGCGTGGAAGGGAATGATTATAGCCTCCTCCGATCGTAGCATTTTTTATTTTTTGTAAATGATTTGCATGTGTTTGTCAGGAGTGAGTATTGCATCTCCTGCATTCCTCCATACAAATGCTTGCATAATATGTGGCATCTCCCGAAGTAGTTCATCGCAGTGTGTGGGGTGGGCCAATGATGTATGGATGTGCACTGCTTACCTCATGCATATCCTGCGTGACAGTGATGGAGAGCGAGTACAGTGCCTAACCTGGGTTGATAGGCAGCAGCGGATTAGACAGGACCACCTTGAAACCTGGGCTCTGTGTGAATCCAGACAGTGGGGGGAGCAGCCCGTCTGTGCCGCCTGTCTCTTAGTTCACACCCATGACTACATGTTGTACCGTTCAGCTCATAGAGCAAGACGGAACTGCAATACCACAGATGCATAACTGTGTTAACTGTAAAGTGTTTACCGTATAGCTTCGAAATCATAAGCTGCAATGCAAGAGAAGCCACACTTTAATACAATGAGATGTCTCAATATATATCACTACAGAGATGTCAGTGCCATGCAGTTCTGTGAAAGCAGAAAAGTTTATTTCATTATATTTATGTCTCATAACTCCACATGCATCAGATGGTGCAACCCTTCTCCATCATAGATGCTTGTTGTAGCCTCACTTTGTATATATAAATGTTCACTTGTATTCAAGAGATGGTCTGAAACCTTTAGCTGCAAATGGCAAATAAGAGAACATAAGCTGTGTTGATGGTTTCCATGCAGCGTTGGTTTTTGACCAGCAGGGGCAGCAGATGTGGCAGGATTTTTTTAGCAGGATATTTATTTATGCTTATTACTGGAGGGAAGCTCACATCTGTGAACACTCATCTGCACATATTTCCAGATTTCATGATTTTTTTATCCTGTTTTGAGGAGAATGTCAGTGCAAATCATTAAAGATGGTGTAATATTTATAAAACGGGTACTTGCTGCTATCAGATAGAGAAGATCATATAGAGAAGTGAATAAAGGCTAAAGAAATAAATAAATGCATGAATGAATGAAAATATGAATACCAGTTATGGAATATCGCCTATGAGTGGTGGCGACTGTTTTTGTCATTTAGTCATTAATTGACAGTTCAAAAGGTCAGTGAGTTGTGGGAAGGTTCAACTTTGCCACCACAGAAACAAATTACATTTTAAAATAAAATAAAATTAAATAAATATAAAAATAAATAAATGAATATACGCTGCTGTTCCTAATTTTGGGATCAGTAAGATCTTTAATGTTTTTTTAAAGAATTACTTGATCAGAAATACAGAAAAAACTGTAATATTGTGAAATATTACTGCAGTTTAAAATAATGGTTTTCTAATTTAACACTTTTTGAAATATAAATTATTCCTGTGATGCAAAGCTGAATTTTCATCAGCCATTACTCCAGTCTTCAGTGTCACACGGTCCTTCAGAAATCATTCTAATATGATGATTTATTACTTTTATTATAAATGTTGGAAACATCTGTGCTGATTAAACATTTTTTGGAACCTGTGATTGTTTTTTTCAGGATTCTTTGATGAAAAAGTTAAAAACAGCATTTATGCAAAATATAAACCTTTTCTAACAATGTAATTCATTGCTATAATTTTTTAGCAATTTAACACATCCTTGGTGAATAAAACTATTAATTTCTTTCAAAAAGAAAGAAAAATATACAGACCACAAACTTTTAAATGGTAGTTTATATTGTTAAAAAATATATTTTAAATAAATGTTGTGCTTTTTTAACTTTTTCTTTATAAATTCCTCATTGAATCCTGAAAAAAGTATCACAAGTTTTAACAAAATATTAAGCGGCACAACTGTTTTCAACATTTATAATAATCAGCATATTATAAATATTCATCATATGACACTAAAGACTGCAGCAATGATGCTGAAAATTCAGCTCACATAAACAAATTACATTTTCAAATATATTCAAATAGAAAACAGTTATTTTACACTGAAGATTTCACAGTATTAAATTTTTTTCTGGATTTGTGATCCAGCCTTGATGAGCATAAGAAAGTTTTTTTTTATTTTTAAAAAAAAGCATTACAAATCTTTTGAATGGCTGTGTTTATACTGTATAGGATTAAAAATTGTAATAATAGTTCACAATATTACTGTTTTGACCAAATAAATGCAGCTTTGTTAAGCACAAGGGACTCCTTATAAAATATTTTAAATGTCTTACCGACTCTTTTGCACAATAGCGTATGTAACACCTCAGTTTGATGCAAATGATAATTTTGCTCAATTAGGACAAACATCTACTGTTAAATAAAGCAGCTTGTTCTACAAACAGGAGAAATAGAAGTGTTTGTGAGAACTAGTGTTTTTTTGGTCTTAAATGGATTACTATTAAGTGGAGAGCACGCATGACAGCTTTGCCATTTTTTTTGCTATAGCTCTGGAACACTTTGTATTTGTTTCCACAAGACAGAATCAGAACAATACAACTGGTCTCAATGGGCTGGACATTTGGGAGAGAGAGCGCAGTCGGAATGCAAATGAGGAACACTTATATAAACAGGCTCCAAAATATACAAAGGCTGAGGTTGCTTGAAAGGACTTTGGACGAGCTGCTTAGAGAAGAGTCTGTCATGATGTCTGGGATAAACGAACTGTCTGCTCTACCCAAAATGCATTTCACTTATAAACAAGGAGGATGTGTCACACTGTGACACACAAAGTCGCAATGATACTTTTTACACAGAGTTGAAAATCGGCTTTCATACATGCCTTTTAGCACAAAAGGATCAGTAAAATGTTTTTCTGTGATCAAAATCATCTAAAAATGCTTGGACCTAAATAATAAGTAATGAATTAGAGTTTTATCACTCAGTAGTAACATATTTAAGTAAGACAAAGAAGCCTAAAAGAAGTAACAAATTTCAGTTTGCAGATGGGCTCCTGTAATTGATTGGCTCAAGAATGAGACCAGTACCACATCTGCCTTGGTGAAATAAAAGATTCCCTTGTCTCTTGTTAAAAGAGATAATACAGTTATCAACACCTGTCTAGCTATTTAGGTAATTTAACAATGCCCTAAAAAGGGCCTTACAGTCTTTTAAAACAGATATGTGGCTTGCATATATTATATCTTAAGAACATAAAACAATAGCTAAAGGATTTAAATTAAATCTGTCAAAGTATGTTGTATGTTTTAATTTTTCCTCACGGCGTGACTTTATTTCTTATTTTAAAATTCTTTGAAAATGTAACAGTTACTTTTTATTAATTCTGAGGCAATGGATGTTTCCATAGATACACATTAGCAATTTTACCTGATTTAATAAAAGTTCTGATTGCTCAAGTCACGCCACTGAACCGACACATGCCATATAAGCTATATATAGGGATACTTGTGTATTAGATAATTAACTACATGCTTGATACATTTATTGTTATTTTCTTTTAATGTATGTATGTAGTATCACAATAGCAACTGATCTCATGACATACCTTTGAGAACTTTCTAGCAAGACATGAACGTGCACGTTTTGTGACACATTCAATGTGAAATGTCCACTGAGTGGCACTAAAAGAGTGTTCGTTTTTAGTGTTCGTACATATGGTACGTTTTATGTGACATTGGTTTTGTACGTGTCACGCAGTCCTGACTTGAAATGTCCACGGAGTGGCGCTAGAACTCTAAGGGGCCGTTCACATATCGCGCCTAAAACGCGTGGAAAACGCTAGGCGCACCGATTTCTCCTTCTTTCCAAATCGCTCTGTAGCTTGCGCTTCCGTGGTGTCCGCCGTTGCTAAGCAACCATGACCCGCACTCTCAATGAAGACGCTGAAGTTTCATCAAAGGATTTCTAGCACTAAAAATCGCTTGCTGTAGCTCTGCTACTAAATTTATTTAAAACGGCTATCCCTGTACAGCTATGATCAGCTGTTTCTCCATCTCGGCTGAGCTTTCAATGTTGTTATGGGAAAGGATGAAGCTAATTGGTTGGTTCTTGTCACATGACTCACGGTGCACTTGCGGCATTCTGAAAAGTTGAGATGTATTCATGTCGATGCGGCGCGGACGCGCCTGAAAAAAACAAGCGCGTCGCATCACTTTCGTTATGAGTGCTGCTGCCGCGCGTCTACATTTGAAATAACGAACTTAAGGCTATGTTCACACTTGGCGTCTTTTTTCAAACTGCCAGCGTCTGTTTTACATTATAATCCTATGGAGTAAACTGTCTTTTCAAAAAAGTCATGAGCGTTTTTTTAAACGCCGCCACCGGCGTATTTTCAAGTTGAAAAAAGTTCAACTTTTCTGAAAGAAACACCCTACCTCAAGCACCTTTTTGACAGCTGACCAATGACAAGCGAGTAGCCAGAACTGACGTTTCCATAACAACAAGAACAACAAGAAAAAATGGAGACGGTGCCGGGTGATAGACTTTTATTTTATTGTTGTAAACCGACATTCTCCTCCCCGTTAACTTCAAAAACCGACGCGCTGCCCACAAGGCTATCGGAGCCGCGCGTCGTTTTTGAAGTTAACATGAACGCCGTTGTGCTTCGAGCTTCCCTTTGTCCAATCTCGGCTCGCAGATCCTTCCCGATCCCATCCCCCTCTCTCTCTCTCTCTCCCACTTCGCTTCCTGTCTAAATACTGCCCTATCAAGTAAAGGGCAAAAATGCTAAAAAAAATTTTAAAAAATAAAACACCATGCAGCGCAAGAGCGAGCTTCCTCTTTTCTCGAGATTCATACAATTGCAGCTGTTGTTATAGCAACAAAAAACGCCGTCGGCTGCAACGCTGCCAGATTTTTTTTTACTAAAAAAGCGCCGTTGTCAAATTTTTCTTGTCAAAAAAGACGCCAAGTGTGAACATAGCCTTAGAGTGCAAAAGACGCAATATGTGAACAGCCCCTAATGCTCCGTGACGTTTTAAAATAACGTACCATCTGCACTACACCTAAACCTACCCGATAGTACGAACAAAAAAAAGTGTGACGTAAAAACGCAATCACAAGCATGCCATTTTAGCTTGTTTTCTGAACTCTCATCTTTCAGCTCTTTCATCGTGAGTCATGTTTTTCACAGAATTCGTACCCAAGGATTCTGCATCCTAAACGTCATTTGAAATTCCATCTGAAATTTTTGCACGTTAAAAAATAAATGCGACCTCACGTTGTGTCAATTATGTTTACACACTGCCTCCATCATAGAAAAAGTTTGGATCAGGTTCGATTCTCAGCGTTTTTGCATCCGTAGCAAGCAATTTGATAGGAAAGGATGACGAAAAAAAAAGAAAAAAACACATACGAAAGTTTCGGACCTAGTGTGCAATGACCTTAAATCCAATTCCATGCCAGCTGAGCTACCGAGCAAGCTTGTTACATCTGGAAAGCGAAACATATGGAGCTGTAATCATAACTGTGTACGAAAATACAGTTCTATTGGAAACTGTACTTATTGGTACGTATTAGTTCCCACAGGTGCTTTTTTGTCATGACATCAGGTAGCACAGAAGAGTTTTACCATGTTACTTCTTGCCATATATCTTTCTAAAGCTGGAGAATCATCACAAAATCCCAATTTAACCTTCGAATATGTTCATTGTCCTAGACATTTGCTCTGTTTATCTGTCTTGCATAGTTTTTACTGTCCTGTTCTGGGCCTTTGGGTCTTTTTTTGTTGTTGTCTACCATGTGTTTTTTTTCACACACTGCCTCTTAGTCTGACCATGAAGTTGTGGCAGATAAAGCAATCTTCCCCTCCTTTTAGAGCGCCAATAATGTGCTAGGATGCTGTGAATATTAATGGCCTCATCCAACCTTGGCCTCCTCTGAATGACAGGGATGGGAAATGCAAGCGGGAATCTAATAAGACCTGATTGTCAACATGGAGTTGTTTGTTGCTTTTGCTGCAATTAAACTCCCAGGCCTGTGTCCCCATGTTGATGGGGAAAAATGAGCAACACAGCAGTAGTTGGTAATCATTATGACACGGAGGGATGAAGGTCAAGTGCTTCGTGGGGGGAAAAAAGCTATTAAAACACCAAGGCCTTAGCTGCCTCCCCCCCCCTCTTTTTTTTTTACAGTGCCCCAAAATATATCGATTGTTTTATCTATTGATCTATCGATTGTTCTATCTGTCTGTCTCATTTTCTGTGCCATCCAATTTTAGGTCTGTCAAACCGAAATTGCTTTTATGAAGTGTGTGATCTAAAATGCGATTTTGATTATAAAGATGTTCCAAAAATAGTGAAGTTCCTAATTATCACTGACTGCACTGTGAACCAAAATTCATTTTGAGATACAAGTAAAGACTGAAAACTAGTACCTACCAGAATATAAATAGTTTAGCCGGTTTGTGAGGCGAATTTAATACCGCAAATCAAATTGCTCGCTGCAGAACCCTTGGTACTGGAAACACGAGTTGAATGAAGCCAAAGCAAACCTCTTCACCTTTATCAGATTGTACGAACACTTGAACTCTTGAACTCATATTTTTAAATACAAGCTTTATTATGAGAGTTTGTTTTTTTATTCCTCCCATGTTATTGTGACATTTAAACACAAAGTGGTTTTACTCTTTTGTTCCAGGCAGGGTTTTCTGTCTTATAATTCTACCTTTGGACCGGAGAGAACTCAGCTTTGTAGCTCGGCTTTGGCTTTTGCCAGAGGCTAGAGAGACAATAGCCATTTTTGTAGCAGAGGAAATCCCAATAGGAGATCTGCTTTCTTAGACTTTTTATTCCTAAGAGCAGGTCCCAATCAAAAGAAGCTGAATTCTGCTAGCTCAATACGGTAACTGAGAGCCAGGCGTCTCTCAGGATTGGATATGTCACTAGAAGGTGTAGTGGTTCAGATGAAAACAAAAACGAAAAACTTGGAAAGAAGATTCATTTTGAATTAACTGCATTTTCTTTTTCAAATGTGCCAATGTTGTATTCGAATATAAAATCATTTGTTGTTCATTGATGTTTGTGTACACAATAAGATGCATGAAAATAGAAATGAGGATGACAAGACTGTAATTTAATAAGTAATTCGATATTGCAGTTGTTTACTATACCTTTTAAAGGCTCACTTACAGATATTTTCTTCTGTTGAGCTCACTTGTTTCAGGTTTGAGTATTCGAACAACTGAGAGCAACTTTGTGTTTCTCTTGAGCTTATCAGAGTGCACAGTCATGAAATGAAATGTACTTAATGTTCCATTAAGAATTTCCTGAAATGAAAGATGCAAGGAGATGTGGTTTCTGCTGTTAATAGAACAGATTAAATACACGGTACAGCCGGGACATGCTCCAGAGACCAGTCATTCAAGAAGAGAATCTATCTGATCTTATCTCCATCTTTGCTATAAAGTTACTACAGAATTGTAACACAGCTGCACTTTTTTTTTATTTAGCCAAGAATGCTTTGTTGCAGAAAGGTTGATTTTTAGTGAAAAACTGATAAGAAGTGCAGAAGAAGAGGATTTTAGATGAATATTGATAAACATACAGTATATACACTCTAAAAACTGCTGGGTTAAAAACAACCTAGCGCTGGGTAAAATATGGACATACCCAGCGATTGGGTTGTTTTGACCCAGGGCTAGGTTGTTTTTAACCCAGCAGTTTTTAGAGTGTACATACAAAGTTTGGGGGTGATAAGATTTTTAATTGTTTTTGAAGTATCTTATGCTCACCACGGATGCATTATTTGTCCAAAATACAGTACATTCTAAAAAATGCTGGGTTAAAAACAACCTAACTTGGGTTATTTGGCAACCCAGCTTTGGGTAAATGTTGGACAGAACGCATGCTGGGTTATTTTGACCCAGCTGGTTGGGTTAAATGTTTTACCAAACGTAGGGTTATTTTATTTAAGTCAACTATTGTTTAAAAACTATTATATTGCTGGTTTAAAATGGACTAGAACTTATAAAAACACACACAGAATTACTAGAGGCAACAGCAATAATCAAAAGATGAACATTATTATTAAGCAAGAACACATGAACAAAATACAAGACAAATTGAATTTATTTGGGTGAACACAGCATAGTTTACAATATTACATACATTTAAACTCCTTTAACAAGCATTTTAGACATAAAAAATGTAACATTTAAAAGTAGAATTTTTATTTTGGTGTATTCAACCATTATCTGTAATCGCTTTTTACCAAAACAGGTCATTCTCATGCTAGTGTGTCACCGAAATCTGAGCCGGTGAAGGGCTGCTGCGTGTCATGTTAACTGCGAACTTCAGACCGCAGCCTCGTGACTGACATCAAAACCTGCCCACAAACAAACAGTACTGACATTAGAGAACATATTTTCAGTTTAAACTCAGTACAATAACGAATAAAATCCATTTATTTTATGCAAGGCAAAAGACATTTCCATCCTGCAAAACAACCGCTGCTGACACAGCTGACTGACACCTCATCCTTATGTTATGTAAAATAATACAGATTACAGCACAGTAAAGACTTTATCAATAAAATAAAATGTATACAAACCTTTATTTCGCTGAAGAAGTGCAAATTGGCGGCGCTGAGAAGCGTTCTCTCCTGTAGAGGACTCAAAAAGCCTGCACTATGACTGACTGTAACTCAGCAGCTGGGTTGTTTCGTCAGAGACAGGCTTAACCCATCGATAGAGTAGGGCAAAAACGCAGCGTTAAAAATGACCCAGCAACTTTTTTAACAGAAAAACTACCCAGCACCTGAGTAAAAATATTAAAAATAACCCAATAAAATGACCCAACAGCATTTATAAAATATTGTTGCAATTCAAAATGTATTTTTTCTATTTAAATATATTTTCAAACATCATTTACTCCTGTGATGGCAAAGCTGAATTTTCAGCAGCCATTACTCCAGTCTTAAGTGTAAAAATGATCCAGAAATGGTTCTAATATGCTGATTTGGTGCTCAAGACATATATCTTATTATTATCAATGTTGAGAACAATTGTGCTGCGGGTTTCCATGGTTGTGGAAACAAAACAAAACAGAAAAATCTTGACCCTAATGTTTTGATCGTGTGAGTGATTTTAAGGGGATAGTTCACCCAAAAAAAGATAATTCTGTCATTAATTACTCACCTTCATGTCATTCAAAACACGTACAACCTTTGTTCATCTTTGGAACACAAATTACGATATTTTTGTTGAAAGCCAACAGCTTTCTGACCCTGCATAGACAGCAACGCAACTGAAATTGTTGAATAAAGTTGTCATTATTGTTTTCTTTGCACACAAAAAGTATCGTCTTTGTAACATTATTGTTGAACCACTGATTTCATATGGACTATTTTAACGATGTCCTTACTACTGTACCTTCCTGGGCTGTTGAAACATTTCAGTTGTGTTGCTATCTACGTAGGGTCAGAAAGCTCTTGGATTTCATAAAAAATGATAGAATTTTCATTTTGGTGAACTATCCCTATTTTTAACAAAAGGTGCAGGAGAGCAATCCTAAGGCAGTGTATTACTTACACAAACACATGCTTTTTACAGATTTACTTTGCTATAGACCCTCATAGGTTTACATGTAACACTGAATCATGCCAAGTAACTGCAGCAATAAAGAGACCAGAACACTACAGACCTGAGCCTCTTCAAGAACACTGTATTATATCACACTCCTGGCTCAGAGTCGCTTGTAACACAATCACTAGCCTAACCTTGTTATCTGTTGCTTTGGGGACAAGATAAGTATTACAGATAAACTGTTTACAAAAGTAGCTAACTAAGTAATTTTGCCATTGGTTAATTAAAGGATTGCTTTAAGACACTGAAGGAAATAAACACCCAAGTGAAACAATACAGCAATATGGCCTAAAGCAAAACTGACCTTATAATATCATCCAGTCATAAATTATTAAGAAGCCTACCTTTACACTCTAAACTACTATTTCCTGATTTTTTTGAGTCATACTGTATGTTTCAATAACTCAGTTTTGATTATCTAGGCCTTCTCTATATTTGTCATATTTTCAAATTGGAGGCTCCAGTGTCTGTCCCTGCAAATGTTTCAGCTGTCACAGAGCAGAAAAACTTCATTCTACTCCATGCAGATGTGACTGGTTTTGTACGACACAGTCTGTAGCCTTTAGCTTCATTCAGATTCACAAATGCATATTGTAAAGCATTTCAGTCGACTCTTTTTGTGACAAGTGACAACTTGTCATCTTTGGACTGGCCATGGTTAACCACTTTGCTGAAAAGAGAAATCCACTGAAAAGAGCCTCTGCATTAATACTGTATATCTGGAACAGTTTTTAGACGTATGTCTGCTAGTATGCTGAGTGAAATCAAGATCACTAAGGAACTCAAGAGCATGGTTTTCTTTTTCTAAGAACCAAAGGCAAAGCGGCTGCGTGAGAATGCTAAGTGTTCTTTAAAGTAGTTTGCATCTGTTATAAGTAATCATCAGGTTTCTCTCATATATCTCTGATACTGCATCCTTTTTTTCCCTCCTTTTTACTGCCACATGGCCTTTCAGAAATACAGTTGTGGTCAAAAGTTTACATACACCTTGCAGTATCTATAAAATGTTAATTATTTTGCCAAAGTATACTAGAGATAATACAAAATGCATGTTATTTTTTTTATTTAGTACTGACCTGAATAAGATATTTCACATAAAAGATGTTTACATATAGTCCACGGGAGAAAATAAAAGTTGAATCTATAAAAATAACCCTGTTCAAAAGTTTACATACACTTGATTCTTATTACTGTGTTATTACTTAAATGATCTACAGCTGTCTTTTGTTGTTGTTATTGTTTTGTTTTTTCGTTCAGCTTCTTTGGACTACAACGTTTGTTTTCCGCATGCAATGATGTCACAATGCGGTCCATTAGAATATAATTAAATTAAATCCCGCCCACGGAAATTTTATGTAGGGACGAGGTGGAGGATTAGCCAAACTTTAGCGATGCAGCATGGAAAACCGCTTCAAGGAGCCGCAGTGCAGCGGGTATAAACACAAGCATTGACTGGAGTGGCCGCTTCAGAGCAGTAACGTGCCGCAGAGGTGTGCAGTACAGAGGGTCGAAACACATGCCGAAGCCGCGATCTACTATAGTTGCCGTGTCGGAGCCGTAACGCGCCGCGGACGTGTGCAGTGTGTGGTAAGGGATTTAGCTGGTTTCGGGCAATGAAACAAATAATTAAATACATTAGCACAGTAATATCATGTGTTGGCGATCTTGCAGGCTGATGATAGGACCCAACACTACTGTAGCGTATTATTTACTCACCCTCCATGCATCCTAGGTGTATATGACTTCCTTCTTCAGACGAATGCAATCGGAGTTATATTAAAATTTTTCCTAGCACTCCCAAGCTTTAGAATGGTATAGATGGGTGTTTCTCCTCATCAGTCCAAAACAAGTCCAATAATATGCACCCATCCATAATAAAAAGTGCCTCACATGGCTTTGGGGGGTTAATAATGGCCTCCTGTAGCGTTTTTTGAACCACCAAGCATGAAAGCATGTTCTAGTACACCCCTAAAACAAAATCAAGACTTTGTAAAAGAGCATAATAGGACTCCTTTAAGCGCCAAGGGCTGAAAACTTTTGAACAGAATGAAGATGTGTACATTTTTTTTATTTTGCCTAAATATATACATATTTTTTTTCATTTAGTAGTGCCCTTTAGAAGCTACAGAAAACACTTATATGTTTCCCAGAAGACAAAATAAGTTAAATTTACCCTGACCTTCAAATTCAAAAAAAGGTTTCACACCTCGGCTCTTAATGCATGTTTTTTTTTTTCTTCTGGAGCATCAGTGAGTGTTTGAACCTTCTGTAATAGTTGCATATGAGTTCCTCAGTTGTCCTCAGTGTGAAAATATGGATCTCAAAATCATACAGTGATTGTTGGAAAGGGATCAAATACACAAAAATGCTAAAAAACTAAATAATTTGTGGGACCTGAAGGATTTTTAGAAAGAACAGCGGGCAATTTAACTGTTTAGGACAAACAAGGAACTTACAAACAACTATCACTAAACAAAACAAAACACAAAAGCACAGCTGTGGATCATACAGGTAACAACACAGTATTAAGAATCAAGTGCATGTAAACTTTTGAATGGTCATTTTTAATAATTCAGCTATTTTCTCTTGTGGACTATATGTAAACATATTAAATGTGAAATATCTTATTCAGGTCAGTACTGAATAAAAAAAATAACATGCATTTTGTATGATCCCTCTAATTTTGATAGAATAATTAATATTTTGTAGGTTCTGCAAGGTGTATGTAAACTTTTGACCTCAACTGTAAGTTGTGCTACATAATGTTTTTGTGAGAACTGTTTTTTTCCTCTCATGATTCTTTAACAAATAGAAAGGTTAAAAGAACAGCAATATTTGAAACAGATTTCCCCCCCCCAACCTTAGACAAGTCTTTACTGTCACTTTTGATAAATGTAATGCTTTTGCTGAATAAAAGTATGTATTCATATTTGTCTTAAGCTCGCCCAAAAGGTGAATCTGTCAGTGGGTCCGTAACCTAAGGTGTAACAGCTAAAAGGCATGTCTTTGTGCCTTATTTATTTCTAAATGGTACATATTAGTATTTCAAAAGTACATATTAGTTTTGATTTTTTTTTTCTGAGAATGTACTGACCCTAAACCTTTGACCAGTTTTGTATTTGCTTGATAAAGTAAAGCAATGAAAGCATTTTGTCACATTGTTAGCTGACACCATCAAATGTTTGATGTGTGTTTCATCGAATAGTGCAAAAATCCCTTAATTTACACCATTCTGAAGATGAAATGGTGAATGTGAGCTTCATGGCAATTATGTAAAATGAAACATTTTTAGTATTTATTGATGTATTATTAATGAATACACACTGAGCCATTAAGATATGAAAATCATATTTCTTCTGTCTTTAATTCTTAATGTGCTGAATGTGAATGCAAGAGCAAAAAAATCATACAAATGAAAGACTTTAAAGTATTTAATGTAATGAAATATTAAAGTTGTGTTTCATCATGTGGATCCCAGGTCATTCATTATGCTATATTACTGTAAAAATATTACTGCTGGATGTCATTAGAGTAAATGCTCTTGAAAGACCTAAGAAAAATGATCCTCGCTGAAACGGGATGGTTTTCTGCATCTGCTGTGAAGCCTGAAGGCAACACACACATATCTATGGGATAATATGTAATTGGCTGGTCATAATCGTAAAATAATCCCAACAGAGTGATCAGGAGCCTGCTGTGCTACCATTACATAGCTGCTTACCAAAAAATGCACTTGAAATATTGATTTGTCTAAGTGATTTTATGTCAGATGAAAGACAGTGTTATGAGAGGCATAATATGGCACTACATTAAACGCACAATCCTGCAGATATGACATTAGTTTGCCATTTATGTAAAGGTTAACTCTTTTTGTCAGCTCTGTGTCGTGCTATATCAAAAAGCTGTGCCACATGTTGGTTGTGGCCAATAGTTAAGGATTTGAGCTTCTAATGCAGAGGTTAGAAGGTTCAATTCCAGAAAAGGGTGACCCAATAACTGGAGAATTACTGTCATCCCACTTCTGCCCCAAAACGGTTTCACCTTTGAGCAAAGCACTTAACCCATGGCTTGGTCCATGAGGATGCAATTTCAGTACTGTGAAGTCATTTTGGCTAAAAACGAATTTGCTGACTGACAATAGCTTTAATTAAATGTTACAATGTCACTACAAAAATGAAATATTTAATTGGTTTGCATTCACTTCTGCACTTGTAGACATTAAGACAATAACTAAAAATAAATATGTATTTATTTACACTTGGTAAAGAAGCAAAGAACTGAGTAAATAATCTCTTTTCTACCAGAACAAAACATTTTAGCTCTTCTATTAACCGAATTCCTGCAGTCACGCTCAATTAGCATCGCATGAGACGTTTAAGTCCATTGTAATGCAAGTCATATGGCGATTGACCTGGAAGTTTTGATGCTGATTACATTTGGTTCTCATTGGTATACGATTCCCTATGGATGGCTGTGAGTTGCATAGGGAAAACATAACATAAAATTGAAAAATGTTCACTCTGCAAGAAATATTAGTGACTTTGGCAGTGTGGGGGCAACTGCTGAAATGTCTTTTTAACAAACCAGCCAAGAAAGACAAGTAGAACATTTTTACAATAATATAAAATTGTGCAAGTAGCAGCTGCCATGCTGAATGTGAATAAATCCAAACATCCATACAGATATCCTTCATGCTGGAAAATACATGATCCTGTCAGTTATAGATCATACTAAAAGGTTTTAATACACACCTGAATAATTTCCCTAGGACAGGTTATAATGTAACATTCACCATACATTCCCACCATGTGTCTAATAGTTGTTAGCACATAGGAAGTCCTTATCATGTCTTAACATTTAGCTTAAAGCTTCCCCGAGGCATCGGTTGTTACTGCAATAGAGCCTGGTCAAGAAGGCACTGGCCTCGCTGAGCCTCATAAACCCCAGAGTCATTTCAGTTAAGTTCATTTCTACAATGAGGACTCTGTCATCCTGAAACACTGCTAACGAGAGTCGATATAATTCAGCTTCGGCTTCCTTCAGTGTGGATGTTGACACAGTTGGATTACTATGTATACAGTTTTCCAGGGTTAATCTGATAAGCTCTATGAAGTCCTTCTAATGAAATCAAACCTCATACAAACAAAGGAAGTGTGCCCAGGTTATTGTGTTTACATTCATGAGACGTTTAGGAAATATTGAGAAAGAAAAGTTTAAACACAAACATCTCACTTTTAAGAGTCTACCAGAGTCTTGTGCTAGTTTCCTTTATTTATTTTGGCTTGTGCCTTTTAATATTCACATTAATATTGGTGCTGATGTTGATGCTAATCTCAATATTTATATGGCTCGTAGTAGTAGTAGCAGTGTTGTTATTGTTAAATAAAAATGAAGCGATTATTTGCAAAAACAGATAATTCCATTTTCAGAAATCAGTTTTTTTTGTTTTTTTTCTCAAAACTGCAGTTGGGTAACTTAAACAAATACAGATAACTTACAAAATTAAAGTTCATTGAAAGTATGTTTTTTTATAAATATAGTAAAAGTTTGTTTTATAGCAAAAACAGATAAATCCACCAGTTTTTTTTTTTTTTTGGCAAAAGCAGATAACTCCACATTTCAAGTTTCAGAGTTAGAAATAAATCAATCAATAAATAAACAAATAAATAAAGAAAAACACTTGTTCTTTGTAATCTCATCAGCTGACAATGTAGACGCCTGTCAAGCTTTGTTGTTGTGATCATAGACTGTATAGTTGTGATTACACACATTACAGGAAGCAGCTTTTCCCTCACCATTGTAACGTGCTGTTTTTGCAAGGTTCTGTGAAAAAGTTTCAGCTTTTATTTTCCTTTTACGCCCTGAAGAAGATATCACAGGTTTATCAAGTTGGTCGAAATTATCCATCCTCGATCGCTTTTAGTCAGCTATGATGACACTCCTCTCATCCAGCCTTGTCACCTGACCTGACCTGACCTCAGTTCTTTTTTTTTTTTTTGACAGTGCTGTTTATTGGTTTTTGCAAATAAACTCCTAAATAAAGCAAATAAAGCTGAAATAATATATGAATTTATTAATGGAAAAATTCCGTGAAAATAGCAAACATTTTGGCAAAGTCGAATAGGTTTTAGTTGAAGTACAAAAATTAGTAAAGCTAAAACTGAATTAAAACCAAGGTAGATTAAGTTTATTAAATTGTGTGTGTGTGTGTGTGTGTATCTTTAGAACTGATTTGAGAGTCGCTTCATGACCCTTTTACAGAAACTTAAGGATCTTCTCAGCAAAGTAAAATTGTCACAGAAATGTATTATTTAATGTCATGATAGCACTACTACTACTACTAATAAAATTAAGGAATATTTACAAGAAAAAAAAAACAGAAAACTTATTTACCAGAAAAATGTAAATACAGTATTTTTGAAAATAAATAAATAAATAATAATAATAATAATAACAAT
>JAHKKF010473371.1:0-13329 GCA_019740295.1 Labeo calbasu
CCATCCAATAAATATGTGTAACCCCAACTCATAAAAATTAAATTCATGCAATGAAATGTAATTGAGTTGGGCCAACTCAATTTGATCAAATATAGTTTAAATGAAATTGATACATTTATGAAGTGATTATTTTATGCTCAAACTAAAACATTTAACTGGAAGACAAATAACTAGACAGAAATCCTTCTACACTAAAAAAAATTACACATTTGATACTTAAATTTAGGCATTAACCAGCTTGTTAGGCATTAGCCATAAGATGGCTTTCCATGGCATGCCCAAAGTAGTTGTTTATTTTATTATTAGTCCTCAACCCAAGCTCATGCTCTACACTTCACCACAATGGTAACCCCCAAAAACATTAACTCTCCAGAAACTGTTTCAAACACAAACATTAAAGAAGTCTCCCTGTTGTTTCATCTTAATTAAAAATGCATAAAATAACATTTTATTTCAACATTTACTCTCTTTGTACAAAGCATGCAAAGCATGATGGGAAGGGGAAATCCACTTCCTAGTTACACAAGTAAAATAATTTATGTACTCTCAACTCAAATTAATTAAGTAAAGTGGTTGAAAAAATGTGTTGGATTAACTTAATTTACTTAAGTAAATTGAACAAGCATCAAATGGTATTTTTGGCCTATTTAATTGAAGCATGTTCTTTCAAAATGAAAATACTGAGTTGTACCAAAACGCAACTGTTTCAAGTCAGTTTAACATAATGCAAGTGTATAAATGGGAAACCTAACACAATGGTGTTAAATGAAAAGGATTTTTTAAAATAATCTGAACAGTGTTGAAGAATCATTTTTATGAGTGAAGGAGATAATTATTTACCATTTTGTGCTGACCTTGAGCTCTTTTTCTAGTGTGATGGATTCTGGGAGAAAGAATATTACTGAATTTGTTGCAAAACATTTTAAAGGGGTCATCGGATGCCCATTTTCCAAAAGTTGATATGATTCTTTAGGGTCTTAATGAAAAGTCTATAATATACTTTGGTTAAATTTCTCAGTGGTAATGTAAAAACACCCTATTAGCCTGGTCAAAATCAGCTCTGCATGTTCCTTTAAATGCTAATGAGCTCTGTTCACCCCGCCCCTCTCTTCTCTTCTTTTATACTGTGGAGTGGTGAGCCAATCTTTTTACTTCAGCGCATTTAGCCGCAAAACTTGCTAGCAGATTATTAACAAGGGCGATTTGCAAAGAAGCATAAAAAACCCTTATACTCACTTCTACAGTTGGTGAAGCTGGATCATGAATGATTCACGCGAACATAGAAGCATTTAGGTAGACCAGGGCATTCCCTTTACAAACAAAAGTAAGGTTAATCATCTGCGTCTTCAGCAGTTCAGATGTGGGGTGAACGAGGTGGTATGTTAAGGAGCTGAGAATGGCTTGATTTGAAAAATGGTATAGTATTTTTTACAAATTGAATAAAAACCACTGGGTGGATTTTTATTATTATAAGGTGGATGTGTACACACACTGCCAACACACATTTATGTTCAAACAACATGTAAAAGTGAATTTTCCATCCAATGACCCCTCTAAAGTTAAAATTAGATTTCATATATAATATGAACGAGTAAAATATGAGATGAAAATACTGCACAATAAAAGTGGCTTTGATTTAGTTGGAGCTAAACTCTTTTTAATAAGAGCTGGACCTTGAGCTCAGCTGAGATTCCCTGGTTTATGGTTTTGCCTGCTCTCAAATACAAACAAAAATTGTTTTATCAACACATTTGTACATTTGTATTAAAATAAATAAATAAATAAATAAATAAATATTCCCTGATTAACCAAGCTTTACATAAAACTAACAAAACAAACTCTAATTTAAGAAAATATATTATGCAAACATCTCATATGTAATTATATTAAATTATTTGTTAATTGTATTCAACAGATTTTTTTTCACTTTTTTGTTTCACTTTAAATGAAACACTGCACGTGTATTGCAAAAGGTGTTTCATGCATGTTTGCCCTAAGTTTTTGAGAATTTACAACGTTCTGTCATGCAGACATCACCAGCGTTTTATTTTGCGAATAATTTGGGGAAGCAGTTAGTTCAACTGACTCAACGTTTAGAAACGCTTCGTTGGTCCCATCACTATATAAGACTAAGCTACATAAAATGAGGCCATAAAAATAAATTTGTAACTTACCATCTAAAAGCCAGAAGTAAAAACAGATAAATGAGTAAACCATATTTCTTAACAGCTCAGACAGATTGTAATCTGTTTACGCACATGAATGAAATGGGGGCTCTGTGCCCACGTGCTATAACAGAGTACCAGGCGGGGCTCTAGGTGGGTTAAAAAAAAATGTAGGCTAAAAAAAAAAAAAAGGAAAAGAACAGAAAAAAAGAGCGACAGAAAGAAAGAAAAAGTCACTAAAATGTAATTTAATTTGTATGAAATTGAATGTATTTGTTCAAATATGGAAGCAGAAAATAGCTGAGATAGCTACCGTTTATATATTAAAACAGTCCAGTGCAGGGCTCTAACTTCCTTGCGTACCGCCAAAGTCACAGCATTAGCGGTTCTGCTTTTTTGGCATCAAAAGGTTGCAGGCAAGCTCATTTTACGCTTGTTTGAACAAGCTTGCTGTCTATAAACGCGTTATGGCAGCAAGGGCTCATTTTAACCATACAAATTTAATGCAATGTAAGGATGATAATAACAATTGTAAGGTTAAGTATAGATCGAAATATTGATATTTTAATAGATAGATAGATAGATAGATAGATAGATAGATTTTGGAGTTAAAAAAGATAATGGTCTTAGTAGAACAAATGTATTTATTCCACAATATGCAATCGGACAATACACTGTTAAATTAAAAAATAAATAAATAAAAAATACAAAAAACTGTAGAGAGAGTGAAAAAAGAAGAATTTATTTTCTAATAGAATAATAAATTAACAAGAGAATGTTATATACAATCAGATGCTTGTAATTGTTTTGTAAGAAGTTGTGAACTTCCTTTGCCTTTGCAAACACAAGTATATACACTGCAGAAGGTGATAGCTGACAGTAAGCCACGATTTCCTGCAGACAGCATCTTTGTTTAAATGTACAGGTGCATCTAATAAAAAGAATATCATGAAAAAGTAAAAAAAAAAAAAAAAGTTAAAAAGTTAAAAAGTGAATATATTCTAGATTAATTACATGTAAAGTAAAACATTTCAAAAGTTTTTTGTTTTAATTTTGATTATTAGAATGTACGCCTCATGAAAGTCAAACATCCAGTATCTCAAAATATTACAATATTTACATTTGAGTTTCATTAAGTGACCATCCCTACATTATAAATTCCGGGTATCTCTTGTTCTTTGAAACCACACTAATGCTGCTTGGCAGTGGTCCAGGAGACAATCATTGACACCCTCCACAAAGACAGTAAGTCACAGAAGGTCATTACTGAATGGGGTGGCTGTTTACAGAGTGCTGTATTAAAGCATATTAAATGCAAAGTTGACTGGAAGGACGAATTTGGGTAGGCAAAGGTGCACAAGCAACAGGGATGACCGTAAGCTTGAGAATACTGTCAAGTAAAGCTGATTCAAACACCTGGGAGAGCTTCACAAGGAGTAGAATGAAGCCGGAGTCAGCGCATCAAGAGTCACCATGCTCAGACTTCTTTAGGAAAAGTGCTACCAAGCCACTTTTGAAACAGAAACAACGTCAGAAGCATCTTACCTGAGCTAAGGAGAAAAAGTCCTCTTTTAAGATAAATGTAAATTTTGCATTTCATGTTGAAATCATGGTCCCAAAGTCTGGAGGAAGACTGGAGAGGCACAGAATCCAAGCTGCTTGAAGTCAGTTGTGAAGTTTCTGAAGTCAGTGATGATTTGGGCTGCCGTGACGTCTGCTGGTGTTGGTCCATTGTGTTTTATCAAGTGTAAAGTCAATGCAGCCATCTACCAGGAGTTTTTGGAGCAATTTATGCTTACATCTGCTGACAAGCTTTATGGAGATGCTGATTTCCTTTTTCAGCAGGACTTTGCACCTCCCCACAGTGAAAAAAAAAAAAAAAAAAATCGCTTCCAAGTGGTTTGCTGACCATGATATTACTGTGCTTTATTGGGTAGCCAACATGCCTGACCTGAACCCCACTGAGAATCTATGGGATATTTTCAAGAGAAAGATGAGAAACACTCGATCCAACAATATACAAATGAATAATAGAATAATAGAATAATAGAATAATAATAAAAAAAAACTGAAGGACGTCTGGAAATAAATCTGTTAAATAAATAAACAAAAATAAGACCAGACGACAAATGCAATTTAACCTACAACTGTTAACACTTAATAAATGAATATATAAATAATTCCACAAAAAAAGATGAAGATACTAAACTGCTCCAGATGATAAATATTGATATATTTATACTATCAACATTAGCAATTAGTGTTTAGAGTAAGTTTAGAGTAGAGTGTTTATTCCGATGCTAAAGATAAGTGACACAAGCTACTCTTTAACCAAACCACCAACCTGCCCACACACTCAAAGCATGTGCATAGCCATACAATCAATAGCCTTTGGCCGACAGACTTAGAGAATACCACAGGTTATTTCACTGTAACTCAATAACTGAGCTGTAGTGTGTGAAAATACAAGAAGAACCTCATGTTTATTCTGCTTCTGGCATACAAACAAACAAATAAACAAAATAAATATACTTGAAATGTGTACCATGCAAGATCATTAGAATATTTCTTTTTAAACCCATTTTGTTTAAATTTTTATTTGCAATTACATTTGTGACGTTACATACTGTAACACTGGCCCACTTGACTTTCATTATATGGACCAGAAGAAAAAAAAAAATCAAAATATCTTCTTTTAGGTTCCACAGGAAAAAGTGTGTGGCTGTTTGCATCTCTCACAAAAACCACATCCTGTAAAACGTCACCCAAAAAAAAAAAAAAAAAAAAAAAAAATCTCATCACACAATTGGGTCATACTCAGAAAATACTATAAAAAATCATTTAATCAATCATCATTCGAAAACATTAAATCTAACTTAAAAAAAAATAAATAAATATAAATTTAATAGATTTTATACATTATAGATTTAATAATGTTTTTGAATTGATGGAAAAATCACAACGAACATGTTTGAACTGCCTTTTCGTCCTCTGAACTTTTACGTACTAAACTTTTTGTAATAATTTTATTTGTAATCATTTTGCACACTTGCTTGACCTTGCACCAATGTTTTACAAAAATAAATAAATAAATAAAATAAAAAAAAAAAAACGAAATGAGTAAAAATACATAAACAGTAAAGTTTATAGTGTAGAAGCAGTGTATTCAGTGAAAAAGGAGAACTTTTTGTTTTTCTGAACCCTATAATTTCACAGGGTTGCATTTGAAAACACACACTGCCCTACTATTGTCATGTCATGGTGTACGGGAAATGAGGAGTGATGACGAGGAGGTCCAGAACAGGCACATTTATTAGACAATCCACACAACAAGCAGGAATGGACAGGATCAGCAGGGAATCCAACGTAAAAACGACACGGAAAGACTTTGAATGAACGGAGCGACATCAACAGAATGACATAAAGTGAATTACAAAAAGACAGTAAGAGCCGACCACCAAACGGTGAACACAACCAAACTTAAATACACAGACTAATCAGACGAGTACAGGTATAATCGATTAAACAGTGACATAATAATAGACGACAGAACAGGAAGACCAAATAAGGGCATACATGGGGAAAAACACAAAAACAGTCCACAGAGGTGTGACAACTATAGTGTATTGTAAAATATTATATGAAAAGATGTCCAAATTCACAGTACTCATATAACAGTCAAAGAAAAATACCAGAAGACCTACTATTTGATGTGTGCATCTAATGGAAACTATCCCATGAGGACACAGGAGAGGATTTGTGAATGTAAGTATGTAGTCTGGATTACATTCATTGCTACCCATATTCATACTATATAGAACATACTTTTATTCATACTATATAGAACATACTTTTTAACAGTCGCAGTGTAAGTACTTGTTCAAAAGAAAAACATACTGTATGATTTTGGATGCAGCCTAAGGTTTATAGATAAGTCTATAAGCTTCAGCTGAACATGTGTAACCCCTTCTGGTTCTCATGTTCGACTCTCCTGGAAAAGATCACATACAGACAGTTTACAGAGTTCATCCATGTACTGTATTTACTAGAAAGACCAAAGATAAATGAGAAAACACCAGACAGACATGAATCGATGCTCATCCGTTAACAACACTGACATTCATCTCAACAGCTCGTCTTGAACTGATGGCTTTACAATCAATAAATGACTTTGAGGTTGTCACGAATCTGGCCGGTGACCTTCGGTCTGCTCACCACCAGATGTCGCCCTCTCACTCCATTGACATTCACATTACACTGACTGTTACACCACACTCTGACTACGTTCCCCATCAGCCATTGGGCTGATCACCTTCATCCAATCAGACACTGCATATAAACCTTGGACTTCCCCTTGCCAGCTGCTGAGTATTACATTGTATTTACATTCTTACAGAGCCATTGGCTAGTTAGCTGTGTTAGTTCTCTAAGTTTTGTATCTTCCTTGTTTTGTCTGTTATGCTGCCTGCCCTTTGGAACTCTATAGCCTGTCTATTCAGAACACCCTTTTGCCCAGCCCCTTGGATTACATTCGCCGTTGATCGACCCTCGCCTGTTCCGGATTACTCTCTTGTTTTGTCCATATATACCTGTTTGCCGTTGACGACCCTGCCTGTGTTTGACCATGTCTCTGTCTAAAGCCAATAAAGTTATGCAGATGGATCCGCCCGCTTCATGTCTCCCTCGCCACGTTAGAGACATGATTATGAACTCGGTCTCTTTTTTTGTTATGCTTTTTGTGAACATGAACAACATAAAATTACACAAACAATAATACACCTGAAGATAAATGAGAAAACACCAGACAGACATGAATCGTTGCTCATCCGGGATAAAACTGCCAAAAAATCATACACATAAGAATAATCAAAGTAAATACACAGAAATAAAAGAAATACAAAAGATTCCATATACACGTGGTGCGCTCGATCACATGTAAAATACAGTGTTGGGAGTAACGCATTACAAAAGTAATAATATTACAGTAGTATATTACTTTTTGCTGTAACGCATTACTAATCAAATTTGGGTAATAATCTGAGTAATGCAAGTTACAACAACATATTTTAACTCAAAATTAAGTAGTGAATGCGACACCAAACTCTCAACAAGGAGAAATAGCACGAACAACTCCTGGAGACACCTGGACTGGTGCCCCCAACACTAAGCTAACGGAGAGAGAGAGCTGCGGCGTCGGACAAGAGAAAGAATGCAGCGGAGGAGCGTAGACAAGCAATAAAAATTAGGTAAAAATAAAAATAACAAAATCTGTTTTTTATCAAATCATAGTCATAGTCATATAAAATAACTTGAAAAAAACTGTCAGGGCTTTGTTTTTTTTTTGTTTTTTTTTTGAACGGTTACGTTATACTTGCCTACTTGCCAGCGATCTCCAGGAGTTACATTTTATATTAATAAACATTAACTTCAGATACCAGTCAGCAATCGCAGGCAGTTTGTGTCAAATAAAAACATTTTCTGTCCAAATAAAATAACTTGAAAAATGTGTCAGGGTGCTGGTGTCAATAAAATACATTTAATATTTTTGGTAAGGTTACATTATACTTGCCAGTGATCTCCAGGAGTTCGCGTCAAATACATTATATATTAATAAACATTAACTTCAGATACCAGTCAGTAATCGCGGGCAGTTTGTGTCAAATAAAAACATTTGCGGTCCATGTAAATTAATTTGAAATGTGTGTCAGGGCTTTGGTGTCAAAATAAAACATTTAATATTTTTGGTAAGGTTACATTATACTTGCCAACGATCTCCAGGAGTTCGTGTCAAATGCATTATATATTAATAAACATTAACTTCAGATACCAGTCAGCAATTGCAGGCAGTTTGTGTCAAATGAAAACATTTTCTTTTCATATAAAATAACTTGAACTTGAGTTTGTCAGGGCTTTGGTGTCAAAAAAATAAATTTCATATTTTTGGTAAGGTTACATTATACTTGCCAGCGATCTCCAGGAGTTCGCATCTAATACAATATATATTAATAAACATTAACTTCAGATACCAGTCAGCAATTGCAGGCAGTTTGTGTCAAATAAAAACATTTTCTTTTTATATGAAATAACTTGAAAAAACTGTCAGCGATTACATGTTACTTGCCAGCGATCTCCAGGAGTTCGCTTCAAATAGGTTTTATATTAATAAACATAACTTCATTAACTTTTGCTTATTAGTATGTCTGAACTGCATCATCAAAGGTCAGCAGCAAAGACACTGGTTAATAAAATGGGATGAAATACATAAAGAATATTTGTTTTATTTAACATATTTATTTTTTTGCAGGGTTGCGTCATATTCTGAGTTTGCATTTCACTGTTTTTATTCATTTTGAGGAATGCTGAATCAGTTTTTTGTGAGTGACATGAATTAATGCATGTTCACATTTAGTCTAGAATACAGTAACATCATGTTTACTCCTAATTTCCCGACAGGAGACTTGTCAATCGATAATGAGGGAAAAAGTAACTGGCGTTACTTATTTGAAAAAGTAACTCAGATATTTTCTTAGAAATTCAAAAGTAATGCGTTACTTTACTAGTTACTTGAAAAAGTAAAATTATTAGGTAACTTGCCTTACTTGTAATGCGTTACCCCCAACAGTGGCCGTCGGTGTTGTTTGAACACAGCAAATATTTAACTGTCTATATCACCAGCTTTTAATAGTACATAATCGTCATTCAAAATAAACGCAGATATATGAAATGTGAACAAAGCAGTGCTTGCTTACCATTTTGGATATCAGTTATGCTGATCACTTTCTTCATTTTAAGCCCTCATGTTGTTATGATAATATTCACATACTGGAATGCTTGGGTAAGATGGCATAACATCAAAGTCCTTTTAAGGCTTTTAGGGTATTCAGCTGTCGTTGGTAAAATTAGAGCGGTCTGTTTGTGCCGCCTTCATTTACTCATTTTCATCACTTTCGTTTTAATTCTCTTGCACTGACTTGTTCGTGAACTAGGCCGACTCCCTCGATGCGATGCTCTGAAAGAAAGTCTGCGGGAGCGGGCGGGAGTGGACATGCACATTGCGGGCGCGGACGGGAGTCGAACACGCAGGTTGCAGGAGTGGGCGGGTTTAAAAAAACAGTCCTGGGCAGGGCTCTACTTCGGAGCTTCCGCGTTGAACGTAATATTACTACTTGTCTGGCATAGTTTCTATTTTATTTGCTACTTTTTGATATTAGGGTTTTTCTTTTATTTATCCGTTTAGTAGTTTAGTTGAGTTTAGTTGAGTTCCTGCCTTTTGGTTCAGTTTTTGTGAAACCCCTTTCCTGGACGCCTCCTGCTGGCCTGACGTTTTCTTCCAAGGACCTGACTGCTCTGTCCTGGTTACCCTCTCAGACAGTGGCTGATGATTATGTCCTGAGTTCCCGTTTGTGTTTTGAAACCCAGTAAATTTCTATTATCTCTGCAACTGACTCCTCAATTTTTCCACCCTGCAGTGGGAGTTAGAGTAGTATAAACTGGAGACAAATATGATAACAATCAGTACAGAGTGAATGTTTCACTGTAGGTGTTTAATTACCAGGAGATACTTAAGTCATTTGTGTATGACAACAGAAACAAGAAAAGAGCAGTTTATATGAGTAAGAAATTAAGTAGCTTTCAAACTGAAAAAGTGAATAGAGCAGCATTTTCCCAATACATTCCCCTACTGCACATTTAGCACATTTCAACTCAAAATATTAATGAAGTCATCCCTTACCTAAAGTGCATTACCAGATTTACCCATTATCACAATTATTAGGTTTCATTAACAGCCCAGCAGAGGGAGCCCTTAGCACAGCGATTACACACACCCTACAGCAGGGGTGGCGAACTCCGGTCCTGGAGAGCCGCAGCCCTGCAGAGTTCAGTTCCAATCCTAATTAAAACTCACCTGCATGTTGCTTTCTAGTAACCCTTCAGACCTTGATTAGCTTGTTCATGTGCGTTTGATTAGGGTTAAAGCAAAACTATGCAGGGCTGCGACTCTCCAGGACTGACGTTCGCCACCCCTGCCCTACAGGACGGATTTGGTCTCATTATGCCAGTTCTTAATCTAGCTGGTTGAGTAACTTTTCTAAGCTTTTTTTTCTTTCATGTGATCCCTTTTCGTTCTGTTGGTCATAAGTATTGACCGTCTTAAACTCTTAATAATCTCCAGAAAGAGTCAATGACATAAAACATACCCAAGAAGACAGTTATCGTTCATAGATTCACTTTCAGTAACATACTGGACCCAGTTCCAGTACAGCACTGATGTGTTTAAAGGCTGGAAAATACTACATTACTTTTGTAAAGATTTATTTCACACAATTTTGTTGTGTAGTGATGGACACGGAGACTGACATTTCATTTGAGACTTTGATTTGATCCAGTTGGAGGATATCAGTGAATGAAGCGCAGGTGAGTTTGCAGTGTCCAGAAGATTTAAAGTCTAGTGTGTAAAAGCAACAACTCTGTTGCTTCTCTGGGCCTCGGAGGCTGGAGGCAGAGTCGAGGGATCCTTCAGACTAAACACCAAATGGAGCTGGAGACCAGCGGCGAGCCCACGCCACAGATGGTGGGCTGAGGGTGAGCAGACGGGCTGACAGGATCCAGCAGAGAGTGCGTTGAAGGGAACAAATCAATGGGAGGAGGCAGGAGAGGGAGGTATATTTTCCCAGGTTACCAGTTCGGGTGAATACAGAAGGATGGGTATCTTTGAATGACAGTCTATTAAGTCTTCCATGTCCAGTTCTTGCTCACCCTCAGTGGTGGTGCAGAGGCTTTCCATTGCCTCCACGATCTCCACAGCTGTATCCGCCGTCACTCGAGCTGTTGGCTCTCGTACCTGGCCTCCTAATGGCGATTGCTCAATGACTGTGGCAGGCTCTGGCTCTCCGTCTGCGGTGGGCTCAGGTAGCTCCAGGTAGCTAGTTGACTGGGCTTTGGGCTAGCAGCCATGATGGGAGATGACTCTGGGCTGGTGACACTCACATGTGATGACCCCAAGCTGGACTCCACTTCGTCCACGGTGAAAGCTGTTCCAGCGATCCACAGCACGAAGTTGATGTAGCTCTTAAGTGACCAGCTGGGCGTTGCCGAAGCGGATATCCTCTACCAGCCCACACCAGAATCCCTCCAGGTCTCGGCCGTCTTGAAAAATGAAGATCGTGGCCCCTGAAGGGCTATGAACAGGGCCACGTTAATTGAGGCCAGTTCTAGCCTTGTTTCTTGTGGTCAGTTATTCTGTCACGTGTAGTCCATGGAAGGCGATGAAGATGAAGGCAATCCACAAAAGGCTTTAATTATAAATCACATGACGAATAACAATTCAAAGCAACATAAACACATGTAGCTCTAAAGAATAACCGACAGAAAGGAGACTTTAAATAGGGTAGCTTAATGAGGGGAACCAGGTGATGGGAGTAATAACTAACTAATGAAAACAGGAACATAACCAAATAAGGACAAACAGGAACTGGAAGGAACCAACATAAAAGGACTAAACCAATATGCAAAACAAAACACAATAAAAGAGTTCATAACTGTGACATGTAGTATCCTTAAGACACACTTTTAACGTGTACTTATAAAGTATAAAAGGGCATTCAAATACATAACCAGTATAATGTCAGGGATTTTAAAGAAATAAAACACTATGATTCTAAACACCCAAACCAGCTTAACATGTTCTGGCATTGAAATGAAAAGAATCTGCTCTCTCATAACTACAGACAAAATGTCCTATGAGATCAGGAATTATCACAGGAATAACTGGAAAAAACATGGCATGATATCAGTGCATTTTTGACACTTCAGACTTGTGGTCTTCCTTATAAAGATTAGATTATTTTAAATATATATATATATATATATATATATATATATATATATAGCAAAGAAATACAATGTTAAAATAACAGTCACATTTTAAAATGTCAACTAAGAAATCTTTCATAGTATAAAGGTTTAGGTGTTGTTACATACTGACATATACCCCAACATGATCTGCCCTATAATACACAGTCTGCTACCATCCATCATCCATCTATAAGGAGAAAAAAAAAAAAACACTTCAGGAAGTGCTGAAAAAAAAGTTTAAATTAAAGCAAAGCAAATTCACAAAATATTGTCATCCACAAATGGGAGAAAACTGTAACACCAACTGGCAAGTTCCCACAAATTCTTAAATTCTGCTAAAATGGTAAATTAAATATCCCAGAGAATCCAAAATGCCAGTACCAAAACAATCCAACATCTATTCAACATAAAAGTTTAATGATCATGAAATAAATTGCACAGATTCTGCAGAAGTACTGGACTCTAACATGATGGTTAGAAGAATTTGCAGTAATTTTTCTGAAAAAAATTACAAAAAAAAAGATTTTATCTGAGACCACTAGCAGCAAAACAGCAACAATTGCCAGTGGTATGAAAAAAGAACGGAGAACTGGCTACTGTAATGGATAGTACAATAACAATCATTACTGTAAGTCACCAGACTTCAAACAAGATGGAAAAAAAAAAAAAAAACAGCGGATCTGACAGGGCAAATATGCCAGACAGGTTAAAGTTGAATATTTCATGAGGGAAATATGACAAGTTTCACGTTTTTGAAGTGAAAGTGTGCAAAGAATGTGAATATTATGCTCACAGTAAAGAAAAATGCTAAAATGCTCACATTTGCTTGTGAAAATGTGAACTCAACTACTTTTATCAAACATCTAGAAATACCCTAGCAGAAAATTTAGGTTATCTAATAGGAAAGTATTTATCATTAGGCAAAGAATGAGAGATCAGATGCACTGATGCTGGACAGTGAGAGAGAGACTGATGCTGAGAGCAGAAACGCTGATGCATCATTAGTGCTGTTTTTAACTTACTGTTTGAATGCTTTCACTTTTGACTGGAGTTCACCGATTTAAAATTATATGATGGCAAAAACCTGCTTCGAGGGCCCGGTCTTATATAACTGTTTATCAGTAGCACGATTTTCTATTTGGCGTTTTTGCTAGCATATAAAAGGTGCACACATTCATTCACGCAAACACAAAACACCATCATGGTAACACACAACACTTAAATAATGCAATAAACATTCATCAAACAACAGAAGATGTACATAAAGCCCAAATGTACATAGCTGTTAACACAAGCTATTAAAAAAAAA
>JAHKKF010473374.1:0-15062 GCA_019740295.1 Labeo calbasu
GAATGGAATCGTGACCTAGATTATTTTTTGTCTCCTTTATACTCATGCTAAAAGTTTGGTGCTAACAGCATTCTCTGATGTCTATTTTAGGTTCCAGGTTCAATAGAAAGGTTGAATGCTTCCCAGCTGCATCTTTCATGGCCACGGATTGATTTCCATGCCTCTGTAATGGCGACTGACACTTCACAAGTACTCCAGCGCAGTTTTATGGTGCCTGGTAACCCTTATGGAAAGATGCTGACCGCCCCACACTTAGACATAGACCACTGGACGGCAATGACTGCCACTCCTAACCAAGAAGTCTTTGCTTTCTCTGCTGTGCACTCGCCCTCATGGACAGCACCTTCTTCCCCCAGCGAGGTTCCTAGTTCTAGAAATAGGACCATGTAGCTTTACCATCACTGTACTTATAATTCTTACTCTGTCGCCAAAAACACTTAAGAGTTTCTTTAGAGTGCAGGTTAGGCCTGTTAGTGTGCAATTCTATCTGTTGCAGTTGCTAGCATGTAGTTGCTTGCAATGTAGTAATATCACATGAACATGTAAATATTCAAACCAACAATGTAGACATATCATCTTAGTATTATTGTACATATTCATATAGCCTATGTAGAATAACTGAATTTTAGCATAGGCGTATGTACAGAATGTATATTTTTCATCGAAATCTATTTAGCTTGCTTGTGTTTGTGCAGAATCACCTTGAGCTGTACACATATGTAAATGCTATAAGGTACAGTAATATGCCCTTAAATTTGTGTATAGACACTGTTTATACTTCTGTAAATATAAGCTCTGTCTGCATATGTGCATAAACTGGACAACTGAATGAAAGACTGAGGTTCAGGTCAAACAGTGTTTTGGAGTTTGAACGATGATCACGATCATGACATCACTGTGAATTTTTCACTGCGTCCCACAGCGTTCACTAATTTCGCACTAGTCTCAAAACACATTTTCGCATGCTAGAAAAGTAACTACAAAAATTGCACTGAGAAACGAGAGACTGTACGTTTCAGGTGAACAAGCCTGCAAGAGTGCCTTGAACAGCAGCTTAAGACTGTGCTACGTACATTACCAGCCAGTGTACCGAGAGTAATGGTGACTGCTATTCATTTTTATGTTATTAAGCATAATACTAACTAAATTCATGTTTTTTTCCCCACCTCTCCTTTATGGATGTTTATAAAATGCATTTCGACACCTACTGGTGGTATAATTCAGTTATGAGTGGCATTTTGTTTTGAAGGTGTGTGCATTCATTTTGTCATTTTCTACATCATCTAATACTGTAAAACAAATATCACACTGACTTAAAGCAAAAAGGAGAGCAAGATTTGTTTTCAAAATTGTAATGACAAATTTTACAATAATGAAATGATGAGCTGAATGATTTCTGCTGGTGCGGTCATGTTTGCAGTTACAGCACAGTCTCATAGCACAATGCCATCATTTAGATCTCAATGCTACTGTTTTTATTAAAAATGCTAACACTGGAGTTTCCTGGTGGAGCGCCAGAGAGTGTTGACACAGACTGATGGTTTGCAACATACAGTATAAAAGATCATGTCTACCCTAAACTAACTATTAACAACTAAATTTGGGTTTCGAAATATAGTAGTTATTAGTAAACAAACATCTGTTGATGTTTTCTTATTCTCTAACTTATAGTTCTGGCAAGTTATATGTTATTATAAGATAAAATATATGTTTAAACATACAAATGTGGAATGCAACAGGATGAGGATGACTTTTAATGAATCTCTTTTTCAAATGGCATTATATATTTGGCGGTAGACATAAGTGACATTAGATCTAACCTTGCACTAAGCAGAAGTATAGACAGGTTATTATTTTTTGTCATGGTTAATGGTGCTATAATGTATGAGAGTCTTTACCTCTCTTATGATACAGCAAATCTTGTTTCAGTTTATTTTCTATTATTTTTGTATTTCACCAATGCAGAAGATTAATCAGATATATTGAAATAATATTACATGGGCTATTGATATTTGGGTCATAAAACATGATGGCGTTTGATTTAGCTAGCTTTTTTTTTTTTTTATTGCATTAAGCAAATAAGACTGGACTATAACAGTGCTTGCATTATGACATTACTAAGCTTGTTTACTTTCTGTACGGCTATATAGACTGAAATATGAGGCGGCCTGTCTTAAATCTGAGCCACTTGACGTTTGTCTTCAGAAAAAGTTAATTAGCCTACACCACGTTACAGTCTTCGAAAGAAAAGCATTTGGTTACACATTTTCAGAAATGTCTGCTTTGTACAAACAAATAAATAATAGGCAATGTGACAATGTAATGATTCATATCATGAGAAAAAGTATTGCAGAACTTTTCCATACCACTATTTCGAAAGATTAAAGGTACAATCAGCATTTGCAGTGACTGGTCATTTTTTGTGTTTGTGCAAATGCTTTAGTAGCTCATAAGGTACTATTAATGGCACTTAACATGTTACTTTTGAAACTACTTTAGAGTACAACAACAGCACATTTACCTTACTTTACCTTTTATACATTTTTTCATCTATACAGTAGTTTTATGTATGTTTTCTATGATTGGAATTTTTTTACTACTTTAAAGTGATGGCACTCGGTGAATATTTAACAGTATTCAGCAAGGAAATTTAATCGTTGAGCGTTCACCTTATTTTTCCCATAACAGTGGGCCGTATGTAAATTGGGTCTGGCTATTTTAACTGTACAAAACAGCTTGTTTTGCTTCTTGATATTGCAAATTGGTGTCTTACCATATTATTTTAACCTTAATTATGAACACACTTGACAGCAAGTGCATCTGCACTGCAACTGTAATATAAGTTATATCTTAGGCAGAAGATGCTAAACTAAAGGCATTTAAGGAACTTTAGTTTAAAAACCTGTAATATTAAGTTAACACAAACAATTCCATTCTTACCTGTTAAAATTTACCCAGTTTGTGCAGGAACCAGATGCTGCAATGTTGTTGCATCTTCAAAAACTCATTGATGGTTTATTGTGAGTGACAACAAATAGATCGTTCCAAGATGGCGGACGCGTCGAATTATTACTAGACAGAAAGAGAGACAGATACTGTCATATCTGTAACATTACCGCATAAAAACATTGCTTGTTTAATACTTAATCGTTTTCCATAAAGAGGTCGAGAAAAATGGAGACAATAAAAATACCGTGACTGTGATTCATTTAGGCTACTCCTCAAGCCTGAGTTTGGACAAAAACTTTTGAACTCACCAAATCAATTTTTAATAAAGAAGATTTCGACCAAATCTACGTCACATGAGGTAAGTATCACCCTGTGATTCACTACAGTATGGAATAATAAAGTTAAAATATTTAAGATATTTTTAGTCAGACATCACAGTTCCCGCTCTTTCTTCCGACGACCATAGCTCCACTGTCACACAAAATAATAAAAGACCCATTTTTATAATTATGCAGTTTTTTTAATCGACGTCACTTCTTCAGCACGTGTGAAGGAGGTGGTATCTTTCGTTAACGTACTCATTTGTTTATGTATTAATCTGTTTCTATCTAGTATTATTATTATAAAGTTGGATTTTTATTACATATGATTAAAATTTGTTACGCTATTTGTTATATTTCATTTGTATTCGCATGTTTTACATGTTTGCATGGTCTGAGTTCTACCATATAAGGGCATTTTTAAGTGGGCAGTGCCTGAACCTTGCCTTTGATAACCAATATTGGCTTTATTAGTTGTCTGTTTTTTCATTTCTGCACAGATCACCATGGACAAAGTTGTACTGAGACTAACTTTCTTTGGCCTCCTATTCGCCTGTTTCAACCTGGCTGCTGAAGACAAGGTAAAGTCAACAGTCAGAAACAAAAAGTACAACGTACAAAGTACTTTATTGTTAATTTTCTTAAATCTTCATGTCATTATTCGCCATTAGTGTTTATTAATAGTTAGTTAATCGTGAAATTAATACTGTAATCTTTGTTTAAAAAGCTAAATGCAAAGTTTTCCGTAATTTAGTTTCATTGTTAAGATCTCTGTGTTAAAATTAAAATGTCTATTTGTTGGTAATGGCAAACGTACGTTCAAAATACCATGAAATGACTAATCGTGTTTGAGGAGAAAGTCCACATTACTATGTACTGTGGGGTTGTTTTGATTTCTGTGTGGATTTGTCCAAAACAACCTCTGTCCTAAGAGCTTTATACTAATACTTGTTCACTTTAATACAGAAACAAGATATAGATATTTACAGCTTCCACATTAACTCCACGGTCACCAGCCGCTATGCTACAACAGTCATCACAAGCCGTGTGGCAAACCTGTTGAATCAGTTTCAAGAGGTCCATTTTGAGGTCAGGATTCCCAAGGATGCTTTCATCAGCCAGTTCAGAATGTAAGTAAATACACAAACACTATCCAAGACATTCAAATGTTCAAACGATTGTAAAACTAAAACTAAACCTAAAACTAAACCCATTCTGTCTAGTTCCTGATTTTATTAGCTAACAATAACAATCCATTTCCTATTAGGACCATAGAGGGAAAAACATATGATGGGGTTGTAAAGGAAAAAGAAGAAGCTCAGGAGCAATACAATCAAGCAGTATCTCGAGGACAAAGCGCTGGACTTGTCAGGTGCTTGGTATTTTAAAGATTATTCCAGTACCTCAAAACTGTAGAGCATGGCACTAGCTAAAAATGCCAAGAGTTTGCATGTAAATAAGAGTTCAATAAAATATATTTATTTCAGGATTACTAAATATTCTGGTCTCTATTTCTGTTTTAGTGCTGTTGGGAGGACTTTAGAGGACTTCAAAACTTCAGTGACGGTGGCTGCTTTTAGTAAAGTGACTTTTGAGTTAACCTACGAGGAGCTGCTAAAGCGTCGCCTCGGCAAATATGAGTTACTCATCAGTGCCCAACCAATGCAGCCGGTGGCTGACTTCAAGGTATGAAGTGAGACACATAAAATTTATGTAATTAAGATTTATAGATGGGGTTTATGTTCATCGTAATGGAAAAGGGAAAGAAATGTACAATTTCTGACTTTTACTTTGATTAGATTGATGTACACATCCACGAGAATCCAGGAATTTCCTTCTTGGAGGTCAAAGGTGGTCTGAGCACTAAGGACTTGACCAATGCAGTCACAACCATCAGAGCAGACAAAGATGTAAGAAATAAAAATCAAAATCAATAACAAAAAACAAGCTTGAATATGTTATTATGATGAAATATATTGTGATAACTTTCCGTTTTGCAATCTCAGGCATGGGTGAAGTTCTACCCGACTCGTGACCAGCAAACAAAGTGTGATGACTGTAGTAAAAATGGTCTGAATGGCAACCTGATTATTATGTATGATGTTCAGAGACAAAACCAAAGTGGAGATCTGACGGTATGTAGTGCACTTAGGTATTTCAGTTTAAGATGGCAGGAAGACAAATGTGTTGACAACCAGAAAGTGTTCACTCACAGCAATTTACTGCAACAAAGTGACATGAGTCATTCATTTTCGGTTAGGGTGTCGGAACTCATTCGTGCTTGTCAAACATCCTTATTTTTTTCAGGTATCAAATGGCTACTTCGTCCACTACTTTGCACCTACAGATATTCAACGCATTCCCAAAAATGTGGTGTTTATCATTGATCAAAGTGGCTCCATGAGGGGCAAAAAAATAGAGCAGGTGAATACATAATGCAGAAGAAATGATAATATTCATATAGTTATGGTTTCTCTAGGTTATAGCTAATGAAAGCATTATATTTTAGACCCGTTTGGCAATGCTGAGGATTTTGAGTGACATTGCTGAGGATGACCACTTCGGATTGATCACGTTCAGCGGTGACATTCAAACCTGGAAACCTGAACTCCTAAAAGCAACTGAAGGAAACGTGGAAGAAGCGAAAACATTTGTGAAAGGGATTACGAGTAGAGGATGTAAAGTATCCACCAACTAACTAAACAAAACCATTCTAGATGAATAAATGGATGTGTGACAAATAATTCCCTGAAAAGAAAATGATGACCTAACTAACACCATTCAAAAAACATGTGACCTTGGACCACAAAACCAGTCTTAAGCATGGATATATTTGTAGCATTAGCCAAAAATACATTGTATGGGTCAAAATTATTGATTTTTTTATGCCAAAAATCATTATGATATTAAGTAAAGATCATGTTCCATGAAGATTTTTTGTAAATGTCCTACCGTAAATATATCAAAGCTTAATTTTGTAATTAGTAATATGCATTGGTGAGAACTTCATTTGGAAGACTTTAAATGTAATTTTCCCAATATTTTGATTATTTTGCACCCTCAGATTCCAGATTTTCAAATAGTTTTATCACATCCAAATTTTGTCCTATCCTAATAAACCATACATCAATGGAAAGTGTATTTATTCAGCTTACAGATGATGTATAAATCTAAAAAAATTAAAAATTGACCCTTATGACAGGTTTTTTGATCCAGGGTCACATGTGATCTCCGTAGTTTCAGTAGTTTAGTCGCCACATCTTTGAAAACAATAACAGACATCCTAGACTTCCACTCTAGTTTCACTAAATTACATTCATTTGTAACATTTTCTTTCCTTTCAGCCACAGACATTAATGCTGCAGTGCTAAAAGCTGTGGACATGATTAAACAATACCCACAAGAGGGATCCGCATCCATCCTGATCCTGCTGACTGATGGAGATCCCACTACAGGCACAAAATAACTGATTCACTCCATGCACTCTTGTGTACATACATAAATATTGCACAGTCATGGCCAAAATTATTGGCAGTGACACTCATTTTTGCAAAGTGTGCTGCTTCAGTTTTTAACTTCTTCCAATGATCCAGAAGCAATTTGGTGATGATTCATGCATTTTTTCAGCATGATAGATCACCTTTCTTCACCATTCATAGGCAACTCTCTGTATCTTGATCCCATAGAAAATCTGTGGACAGTCCTCAAAAGGCAAGTGGACAAGCAGAAGCCCTAATAAGTCAAGAATGGATTGCCTCAGTCAAAATTTGGCCCAAAGCTGATATCCAGCATGCCAGAGTAAACTGCAGAGGTTATGAGGAAGAAGGGTCAACACTAAATTGATTCTTTGCATATGTTGAATGTTGTTGCCAACAAAAGCCTTGAAAACATGAAATACTCATTGTTCTAGTATACCATAGAAATGTGAGAAAAATACTGAAGCAAATACTTTGCGAAGCACTAAATTGATGTCACTGTTAATACTTTTGACCATGACTGTATATGTACTGTTTACACATAAAGAAAAAATGAAAAAATGTACACTACACTAAAATATAACGAAGTACACAGTTGGCTGTAAAATATCCATTTTTTTTTTCATTGCCATGCATTAAATCTCTCTTGATTGTTTCTTTTTTATGCAAAAAGGTGAGACTAACCCAGTGAAGATTCAGAAAAATGTCAAAGAGGCGATTGGTGGAAAATTCCCTTTGTACAGTTTGGGATTTGGGTTTGATGTCAGCTTTGAATTTCTGACTAAGTTGTCGTTGGAAAACAAAGGTGTCGCTCGCAGGATCTACGAGGATGCTGATGCCGATCTACAGCTGCAGGTCAGATATAAACAAACAAAATCTTTTTGAAATGGCGACCTGGGTTTGAGTCAGGTTTGGTTTATATTCCACTGTGCCATTTGGTGTTCCCAGAACTAAACATATACTTAAGTTAAATTATTATTGTATAAGTCTTTGTTATTGCACAATTTTATTAGGGCTTCTATGAGGAAGTGGCTGTCCCGCTCTTGACTGATGTCCAACTTAACTATCAAGGGGTGGGCAATTTAACCCAATCCACTTTCAACCAGTACTACAATGGTTCTGAGATTGTGGTAGCTGGCCAGATCACTGACAACAGTTTGGAAAGTTTCACCACTGAGGTCATTGCATTATCGGTAAGATCACCAACCACCCCTTAAAGACTAATATTTAAAGGGAATAGTTTGTCCAAAAATTCTGTCATTATTTACACACCCTAAAGTCATTCCAACTCATAAGCTGTTATAAGATAGCTTTTGCTAGGTTGTTATACATGGCGTGAATATTCTTTAAAATGGTATTTTTGTGTTCAGTTGGAAAAAGAAACAGCATACAGGTTTGGAATGTCTTGAAGGTGAGTAAATAATGACTGGAATTGTAATTTTTTAAAGCTTTGAGCTTACGGTTATTTTCTTTGTTTTAGAAAAGCACTAAGGTGGTATATCATAGCAATGTACCTACAGGGGACCTTGACAGACCTGAAAACAAGAACTTCATTAAAAGATTATGGGCCTTTCTTACAGTGAAGCAGCTACTGGAGAAAATGTATGTATACATACTGATTCTACTTTATGTATGTCATAGTAGAACAGAATTTTCATGTTAATTTTGTCTCTGTGCCTCAGGGTGCTTCTGGAAGGACTGGAAAAAGACAACGCGAAGAAAGAAGCCCTTGCTCTTTCTCTAAAGTACAAATTTGTCACACCGCTTACATCACTGGTGGTCACCAAGCCCCAAGATGAGGAAATGCAGGTTGCCCACAAACCCAAAGAGGAAGAAAAACCAAATAGGTTTTCATCAGGAGTTACAAAAACACCAGGAAGTAGTCAAAGCGGTTGGATATTTATTTATTTATTTATTTTGTTATCAGAGTAATCTTTATGCCATTATATTTTGCTAATGAGCATTATTTCTCCTGTCTAGTGAAAAGAAAAAAGTCCAGTCACAGAACACCTTCAGGTCCACAGCTTTTTGCTTTTTCCTACATTTCCAAACGTGTTATCTAAAAAAAAAACAGTATTATTATTTGTGAAAACTGTAACTTTATGTAACTGTTTATTTATCACTTGATATATACCTTTAAAAGTTAGAGTCAGTAAGTTTTGTTAATAAATTAATACTCAGCAAAGATAAATGAAATTAGGGAAAGGTGACAGTAAAGATACTTTTTCTTAATTCATCAATTTTCTATTCATTAAAGAATCCTGAAAAAATCTATTGTCATTGTAGGAGTAAATTACATTTTAAAACATTTGATGTTTTTACTGTATTTTCCATCAATAAATGCAGAGACATCTTTTGAAAACATAAAAAATACAGTTGAGGTCAAAAGTTTACATACACCTTGCAAAATCTGGTAATTTGGTAAAAATGATTTTACCAAAATATGAGGAAACATACAAAATGCATGTTGTTTTTATTTAGTATTGGCCTGAATAAGATAAAGACGTTTACATATAGTCCACAAGAGAAAATAATAGTAATAATAGAAAATAACAGCTGTGTTTTTTGTTTAGTGATAGTTGTTCATGAATCCTTTGTTTGTACTGACCAGTTAAACTGCCCGCTGTTCTTCAGAAAAATCCTTCAGGTCTCACAAATTCTTTGGTTTTACAGCATTTCACCATGCATGTAAACTTTGACCTCAACTGTATATTATGGAAAGCAACACAAAATATGCTTATATATCTAGCTAAGCTTTGCTTTTATTTGTTGGAAAGTAGTGTCTAATGTGAGTTTTCCACACTGCAGGTTCTAAGCTTCTTGCTGTCAGCGGTGTAGGGCTATATGGTACTGTACACCACTTCCTTTTCTGTTACTTCAGTTCATGTAAATCCCCACTCAGACTTATTTATAATTCTCTTTACTTTCATCATAGAGTCCCATGCCTCATTTAGACAAAGGCAGCAATTTGTCAAGGTGAAAGGTGTGTATTCTAATATGTTAATGAGCATTAAATAAATGATTATAGCGGTTATACTGATTTTCCATTATCTTATTTCCAGACCTGTATCCAAGAATTTATTCCATAGTACGATCACCAAGAACAACTCAGAAACCTCCAACAACCTCTCCTCCATGTATGTGACCCTTGTGTGTGTTCACTTTATATATCGTAAAGCAGTTTCATCTGACATTATATTTCCTTATTTTCGTTTCTTCATTCTCTTTTTTCCATTCAGCGAGGAGCATAAGGATCTTGAAATCTTCTGGTAACGCTCAGCCGCTTTGTTACAATGTTCCTCTTGCTCAGAAAGTCAGACTCCTACAGAATGTCTTATCGGGTCAGATATCCAGCACATTCTAGTACAGTTTGTTGTAATGAACAGTAATATTCCATTGCTTTATTTGTTCATGTGTATGTAAGCAAAATCTCACTTTAGTGTTTGTTTATACTCTATAATCAGAATTCACTATGAATGGGCAACTTGAGTCATTTGGAGGAGAAGGCTTTAGTCAAATTGCAATTCATTACAAAGCTAATCACCATCTGCTGCTCAGCACTAGTGAAATTAACTACACTGATGGGCAGGAAACTGTGAAGTTCTCATGGGAGCAAGACCTCAGTCACCATGAGAGAGAAAAGTAATGTTCTTATTTTAAAAAATCATAAATTGTTTACATTTTCATACATTTAGAGAATTTGCCAAATGCAAAAAAAGTATTAATTAATAAAAATGTAAATTTCTATCTTATTTTCACACACACATTTTTACACAAACTCGTTCACACCACTGACGATAACTATAGTTTTAATAATCTTTCCAACTCTATGACTGTCTTTAAAAGACGTTTTTGGAATCACTTTCAGAACGGTATTTAGCTGATATATATAGCTGATGAATGATAAACACAGTGACAGCCAATCAGAATCCATCCTGCTTTAAAGAGCGCGAACATTTAAAACCTCAGACTGCAAAACTCGAGCGCGCTCTTATAATAAACAACGTTATCGTCCGTTGGTGCGGAGTGTGTGGACGCTAATATAGTTGTCTTTATAGTTATTTATAAGTCTTCATACTTAGTCTTTCTGTTTCATCAGCGTGTCTCTGATTCTACGGAGCAATGAAATGGACATTACAATGGGAAACATCCGCGCTGTTATTCTTCTTCATAAAAAAGACGGTGACATATTCCTATGGCCTGCCATTTGGCAACAACCAAAAGATGTCGGTTTGATGGGTATTTTAGGTAAGAGAGTCGCTAATCAATCATACTATATCATTACAATGCTTAATCTTTATCAGTCAGTGATGATAGTGTGGGTATTAAACAAACATTTATAATGTCTTTAATAATAAAAATGCTAATGTCTAATATTAATATTTAAGGAGAGGCTGATATTTTATATGAGGAGATCCCAGGATCACAAACCCCAACTTTAAAGTTAAAAGACAAGGAAGTGAAGACATCTTGGTAAGTGTTCAATAAATACAGACTACGTTTTGAATAATTAAGATCTTATAGTCATCAGACTGCATTTATTTGATCAAAAATACAGTGAAATGTTAATATTGTTAATGCTAATAAATACAATTTTTATATATTTAAAATGTAATTTATTCCTAGGATGCCTAGCTGCCTTTTCAGCAGCCATTACTCCAGTCTTCAATGTCACATGATCAGAATCATTCTAATATGCTAATTTGGTGCTTAACTATTAAAATCTTAATTATTCTAAACTTTTGACTAGTAGTGTACATACAGCTGAATTAAAATAAAACTGCATATGATTTTAAGTAAGTGTTTGTTGTTATTAAAGGGTGATGGTGAAGGACTACAGACTTGCTTCTGCTCCTGTGGTTGGATGTTGGCTTGTACCATTCCAGGCTGTCACACAGCAAAAGCTTGCAGACTTCACTGTCGCGCAGCTGTAGATTTCAGCAGAAATGATTTGTCTTGTCCATCATACTACCCTTTTCAAATAATATAACATATTAATGTTATATTATTAATTTAATAATATAACAAATAGCAATAAAATGTCTTTGAATGTTTATGTGTGCTTCTTTGGCCACACAAATGTACCTGGGATTTAGCTGGCAGACCGTGTGATAAATAAGCAATTCAAATTGCAAATCAAAAATTGTATAAACACATAGTAACTGTTCGATTACTCCTACCGTTTGTGCCTCTGTAATTATTGATTGTGCTTATTCCTGGAAAATATGTATTTTTTGTGGTCCTGACTAATAAAATAAATAAAAGCTCTACATAAATTAATTTACAAACTATGTCGATAATGTATTTTCTAGAAAAGCATGCTCTGATATTGACTTATGTGAGGTTCAAGAGACTCTGATTGCAAATAAATGGGGAGGTTTCTTCATCCGGTCAGTAATAGCCAATAGCATGATGTGGACTTGAGTTTAAAGGCTGTGTTTGTTTCGAGGTCTTTTTCCTGTGCAGGTCATGATGTATCGAGCAGCTCCCCGGCTGATTCTCCTGGGCGTCTTTCTCATCTCAGCCACTTCAGATCCTGTTAGGAAGGTGAGGGTTAAATTTTAGTTCAAGATGAAGAAGACTGTGTCAAAAATTTTAAATAATTGATCAAAAGTGACCATAAACATAATTATAATGTTACAAAATATTTAGAGTGAGTAACTATTACTAGAGTAATGATGCTGAAAATTCAGCTTTGCATCACAGGAAAAAATTGTTGTTTTAAAATGTAAACTGCAATAATATTGCAATAATATTTAACAAAAATACAGTTTTGAGCATAGACTTAACATAAACATACCAAAAAAAAATCATACAAACATCAAACTTTTAAACAATAATGTATCATGTATTTTGATCTAACATGATTTAGTTTGTCGTATAATCTGTCTTTTTTTTCTTAATTAAAACCACAGCGCAATGTACAAAATCGACCATTTTCTCAACTGCTTGGTGTCTCTGTTGAGATATTCAACAGTATTTTCATTTTGTTTATGTCTTTAATGCCATTGTTGACAGTAAAATGCAGTTCAACAGAACTATCTTTCTCTTTATCCATCTGTTGCTCAACTGTGTACACTGAGGTGCACTCATCAAAACGTATTTGTCTTTTAGTCCAAAGGCCTTTTCTCCATCCCATTTTTGAGCAGTAAATATTTGAGTAATCTTATGCAAATATGAGGAGTAAATGTGCCAATCACTTTGACCAAACATTAATATGGGTTTACTGTTCAATTTCTCAAAAGAAAGAAAATGTGGATATATACAGCTTCTACATTAACTCCACGGTCACCAGTCGCTACGCCACAACAGTCATCACAAGCCGCGTTGCCAACACACTGAATGAATCTCAAGAGATCCAGTTTGAGGTCAAGATTCCCAAGAATGCCTTCATCAGCAAATTCAGAATGTGGGTGAACATTAGTTATATAAGTAGAACTAAAGAGGTGAAGAAGCCATTTATAGCATGTGAATGTGATGTCAGGTCCATTTGATAATGCATCCAGATAAGAACAAAATAAAAATGTAGAAATTTTTCAATGTATTACAAGACATTGTAGATAATGGTACAAATAATTCTATAGAAACTAACATATTTAGTGATGCTACCATTTGTGTGATGGATTTTTTTTCCTGCAAATGTCTGAGATACACAATGTAAGTTTCTAGGATATTAAGAGATCCTATGGTGTCATTTTTTCCATAGGACCATAGAGGGAAAAACATACGATGGGGTTGTGAAAGAAAAAGAAGAAGCTCAGCAGCAATACAGTCAAGCAGTATCTCGAGGACAAAGTGCTGGATTGATCAAGTACATTTAAGAAAAATTAAAAAAGGTCCATAAAAATGTATTTATAACATTGTTATTAATATGCTGGAATTTATTTCTATTTCAGATCTGTTGGAAGGACTTTAGAGGACTTTAAAACTTCAGTAACGGTGGCTGCTTTTAGTAAAGTGACCTTTGAGTTGACCTACGAGGAACTGCTAAAGCGCCGCCTCGGCAAATATGAGCTACTCGTCAATGCCCAACCGATGCAGCCGGTGGCTGACTTCAAGGTAAAGGAAGAAATTTTGAGGAAATTCATAATCAATTTCAACGGATAGTTAGATTGTGTTTCTTTTACTCACATCAGATGGATGTGCACATCCAAGAGAAACCAGGAATTTCCTTCTTGGAGGTGAAAGGAGATTTGAGCACCGGTGATCTGGCCAATGCCATCAAAACCACCAGAGCAGACAAAGATGTAAGAACTTAAATGAGGGTTAAAACACAATTTAGATGTTCTTAATATGCTCATACACTTCAAATAAAGTTACCAAATGACCTAACTGATAATTTCAGGCATGGGTGACCTTCTATCCCACACGAGATCAACAGACCAAGTGTAAAAGCTGTGGAGAAAATGGGTTGAATGGCAACCTGCTAATAACATACGATGTTGAGAGACAAAATCCCAAAGGAGAAGTCATGGTACATTTTTAATAAAATGCTTTCAAATAATATGACAAAAGTGGAGAGAATTTCTAAAAGACTAGCCATGTAAAAAGACATGAATGACATTCTAATATTATAATCTTTTCTGTTCTCTCAGGTGTCAAATGGCTATTTCGTCCACTACTTTGCACCCTCTGATGTTCCACGTATTCCCAAAAATGTGGTGTTTATCATTGACCGGAGTGGCTCTATGCATGGCAGAAAAATAGAGCAGGTAAATATCAACATTTTGCACAAATCAAAAGCATATAATAAGCTATGACATGTTTTGACGGTAAATCCTTTGAAGAACGTTCGTGGGACATTTTCTGTGTTGAAATCAATGTGAAGTTGCTTTCTTTAAATAGGTAAAAGAAAAAATGTCCATTTTGGTAAATGTGAGTATGCAGTCTTAACAGATAAAGAATAAATTCCAAATGTGCTGACGTTCTTTAGACTCGTTTGGCACTGCTAAGGATTTTGAGTGATCTTGATGAGGACGACCACTTTGGATTGATCACCTTTGACAGTGAAGTTAGTTTATGGAAGCGTGAGCTCCTCAAAGCTACTGAGACAAACCTGGAGAATGCGAAATCTTTCGTGAAGGAGATCAGAGATAGAGGAGGTGAGTTACGGCGCTAATGTTAAACAGGGAGTAAGAAAGTTGTACCTCACAGTGACACAACTATGTTTGGTCTTCCTTCAGCCACGGACATAAACGCAGCAGTTCTAGCAGGAGTGGAGATGATCAATCGACATCCACGAGAGGGAACAGCCTCCATCCTCATCCTGCTGACTGATGGAGATCCCACTTCAGGCACACATTCACACTAACAAACA
>JAHKKF010473377.1:0-21717 GCA_019740295.1 Labeo calbasu
ACTACTAGGTGGTTGTTCTGCATCTTCAATAAACAAGCTACAGATAGTCCAAAATGCAGCTGCTAGAGTCCTTACCAGGTCAAGAAAATATGATCATACTACCCCAATTTTACAGCCTCTGCACTGGCTACCTATTACGTTCCGCATCAATTACAAAATATTACTTCTTATCTATAAGGCCCTTAACGGTTTAGCTCCTGCGTACCTATCTAGTCTTCTACCAAGCTACAATCCATCACGCTCGCTAAGGTCGCAAACTCTGGACTTCTGGTAGTTCCTAGGATAGCAAAGTCCACTAAAGGAGGTAGAGCTTGTTTGCATTTGGCTCCCAAATAAATTTGAACTGAATTGAATTGTCTAAATGATTTGACAATAGACTAAAGTTATTTTGAATTGAAGCATCAACACTACAAACTTCAGTATGACAATAGGATATTTAGCTATTAATTTAAAGGGGTGGTCTAATGGATCTTTTTGAAGGCTTGATTGTGTTTATAGGGTGCAAAGCAACATGTCTTTATGCTTCGTTTTTTTAAAAATCGCATTATTTTTCAAGTATTTTACTTTTATTTTACACTGCTTTTCACCTAACATAAAAACGGCCGGTCGATTTCCTGTTCCTGTAAAGGCCCTCCCTCAGAAGTTCGCAATGGGCTCTGATTGGTTAGCTGGCAGAGCAGGGGATGAGAGGAACAGGATTGAGAACTGCTGCTTTGCAACACTGATTTTGAAACTTGTGAAACCATTAGAATGGTTAGAAGACAGAATTGCGATTCATACAGCATACGAATAGATCTTTACATGCACCCCGAGTCTTCTTCCTCCCCTCCAAAGCAGCGCAGCATTCACCCTTGTTCCCAGGGGCGGGGTTATCTGGGTGTATGATGTCATTAACCCGGAATTATTTTGTTGTAGTCTCTTACCAGCCATTCTCTGTAGGCGATGCTACGCTAATTTTGTAAAAGACGATTTCTCCATTTGCATTGAACTTTGAGCTTCGTAACTTTGCAGATTTTGTTTACGCTCACACAGCTACATTACACACTAACAAAAGTTAAAAAGGTGAAATCGTATTATATGACCCCTTTAAATAAATATATTTTTTAACAATGTTATTAAATTGTTATGTTAGGTTACAGATTACAAGTTACCCTATTGAAATGTAATAAGTAGTGTAACTATATCAATTATTTTATTGAAGTAACTGATTACATTTGATTACTTCTTTAACTTTCTGCTGAATGTTTTTAACTGTTAATACATTTAAACCAGGCAGGGTTAACTTTACAGTAGTACTGTCAACCTTTCAAAATCCTTCATCACTTGAATTAAGATTATAAAAGTCTAATTTTAAAGCACAGCCATCACAAAATCAGACTTTAGCACCTCTTTTTATAAATCTTTGCATAGCTATGACAGAAAACACTGGCATCTAACAATGCCTTGAAAAAAAAAATAATAAAGCAAATACCTAAACCTAAATAGAAAATAACACTGGTGTCTCTTCGCCAGTGGTGAGGAAAGTTACTTTTAAAAGTAATGCGTTATAATATTGCGTTACTTCATAAAAAAGCAACTAATTACATTAGTTATTTTTCATGGAAAGTAATGCGTTACATTACTTTTGTGTTACTTTCACATTGCCTTTTCAAACTGGGCAGGGCCCTAGTTTTAGCAAATGTAAAAGCCCTTTCACACCAAAAAGTGAAATGAATAAGCCTTAGCCTGAAGGAAAAGTAAATTCTTGTCTGTACAGTAGAACGCAAGAGAAAAAGGTTAAACACTGTTCAGCAATTAAAAAAAAAAAAAAAAAAAATGAAGCACAAAAATTACTTTATCTAAAGTCATTTTTACTTATTAGTATGATTAGTATAAAAGATCCGCAACCAAAGACATTGGTTAATAAAACTGGATTAAATACATAAAGGATATTTGTGTTATTTAACATTTAATTATTGCAGGTATGCTTCATATTGCGAGTTTTAAAACATTTCGATAAATACTGAATCTGTTTTTAGCGAGTGAGATGAATTAATGCATGTTCATATTTAATCTAGAACTACAGTAAAATCACATTTACACAGCGCACACAACGCCTCTGTACTTCCTATTTCTGTCAACATAGGGACAGGAGACTTGTCAGTCAATAAGTAAACAGTAAGTGGCGTTACTTATTTGAAATAGTAACTCAGATATTTTCTTGTAAATTAAAAAGTAATGCGTTACTTTACTAGTTACTTGCAAAAAGTAATCTTACGTAACTTGCGTTATTTGTAATGCATTACTCCTAACACTGCTCGTCGCAGTCAATGCAATTTGGAAAAGAAATCAATTAATTCTGTGTGTTTATGTATGTGTGAAAATATTCAGATGTAACCCCCTTTTGTAATTATTAACATTTTCAAAAGTAACTGTAATTTAATGACACGTTTTCTCGCAGTAACTGTAACAGATTAGAGTTAAATTTATTTTGTAATTAAATTACGTAACTCGATTACATGGTTACATTACCAACCCTGCCAATTTGGTACCAATCTCTAGAACTAAACCATATTGTAAAGTGTTGCCCTAATAATAAACAAATTATAGCTGTGTAATAACAATTACACAGCTGGTTTAAAAATACACTCTGAACATTCTAAACCATAGCAAATGTTTTTTTTTTCAACTTCGGAGTCTTAAATTTGGTTTCGTCTGGTATGTCACACCTCATTGCCTAAATCCTGCACTCGGAACCAAATTTCTGAGGTTTATATCACATGATATAAACAGAGCGCTCTAAATATAAGCTGTTTTGAGGCTACATCCTGTGATGATGATTGTTTTGTGTCCCAGTGAATCGGTTAATTGTACCTTTTGTCTCTTGCGGAGCGTCCAGTTCTTCCAGAGCAGCAGACGAATCTGGCTGCATGTGTTCATGGCTCAAACTTAACCCCTTGTAGGGGTCAACAAGCTGCAACAAACCTGCCAACACATCACATACTTCACACTCACAATCAAACTGAAAGAAAACTCGCAGAACACAGACAAGTGCGTACAATTAGCATTGTAGAGCTTTACACATGTGGCCGTGTAATCAGAGTTCAAACAATCATAAAAAACAGCTGTTTTAGTGAAATGTAGCTTGGAGACTGTTTGTTAGTCATGTGAAATTGGGTCACAAATCTTTAAAGGAAAATATGGGCCTAGCATTGAACCGCTGAACTATTTTGAGCGGCAATGACTACTACAGCAAGACCAAAACAACACAGCAGTCACAGAGAGAGCTGTTATTATGTCTGTCAGACGTCTCATTTTCCGCAGTAATCTTTTAACACAAACACTGATTAAAGCTCTTTCAGTTCAGGTTCAGATACAAACGTCTCATCTTACAGAGTCTCTTTTGACAGATATGTACACTTGACCTTTATGGATATGAAAGAATTAAAAACATGACATTAAACTGCATGATTTAACACGCATATTCTCCACAAAGGCCAACAACTTTAACCCTTCAAGAATGTACAGTTCTGTTCAGTTCGGGGATGGAAAGATGTTTTTGAAAGTTGCGAATTCTCACCAAAGCTGCATTTATTTGATCAGAAATGTAGTATACTGGAAAAATATTACAATTTAAAAGAACTGTTTTCTATTTCAAAATCATTCTAATAACATTCTAATATGCGGATTTGCTGATTAGGAAACATTTATTATTATTACCAATGTTGAAAACAGTTGTGCTGCTCAATATTTTTGTGGAAACTATGATCCTTTGATAATTTGAACAGTTATTATTCAATATACACATCTGCTATAACAAATAACTTTACTGTCATTTTAATTAAATTGCTAAATAAAAGTATCTTTTTAATAAAATAAAATTAAATCTTTCTGACCCCTATAATTTTTAAATGGTCTTGACCAAAAAAAAAAAAAACATGACTTAAATCGGGAACACTTTAGATTAGCGAACTTGCATTCACGTTTAATTGATAAGCCAGTTAGGTAACGATTTTGACTATTAACTTGTTATTAGCATGCCTATTATTAACATTTTGGCTGTTTATTAGTACTTACAAAGCAATTTTGCGTGACCATATTCTACATCCCTAATCCTACCCAATACCCAAATTTAACATACCTTACTAACTATTAATAAGCAGCAAATTAGGAATTTATTGAGCCAAAAGCTGTAGTTAACGGGTTGTTAATAGCGAGAACTGGACCTTAAAGTAAAGCGAGACCGGTAGTTGTTGACTGTGCAGAATACTGTGCTTTGTAAGTACTAATAAACAGTCGATATGCTAGTTACATGGTTGTTAATAAGAAACTAGTTAATAGTGAATAGTGTTCCCTAATCTGAAGTGTTACCCTTAAACCAAATAGTATACTTACCTCAGTGCTGACGAAATATAAGTTCCTTAACATTCGCACGGAAAAGTACATAATTATAGTCCATGACAGTCGCTGAAACACAACAGCCGAACTTGCTGCTACTGACTGACTCAACTAATCTGATTGGCTTAATCTGCAGGGTTAACATGGCCATCAGCAAAGCCCTCCATTTTAACAGGACTACTGTTTACATGTACATATGGGAGATTGATTAAGCATTTAAGAATATTGATGATATTGTGTGGTTATATTATGTATTCTGGATATTTGGAGATTGTGTGTTATATTTGATGTCTTCTGTTTGTGTGTTATGTGTTTGTTGGATGAGTCCGAGCTGAGCAGCTGAGTGCTGGAGCTCAGGTGACATGGCTAATTAGGGATGAGGAGAAACAGAGTCTGTCATGGAGGGTTTCAGCTAAACAGATACCCAGGGAGGGAGGACAATAGGGCAAGAATGCCCTCTGCAATCAGGACACTGGATAGAAAGTGTGGACTCCCCTGAAATAACCTCTGACATAAAAGACTGAACATGCTCACCTGATTATTATTCTGTTTCTATGTTGTATTAAACATTATTCTATCACACGTTTGAAAATTATTCTATTATCCACCTTATTCTTCAACGCGGAAGTAAGCCTAGGGGCGAGACTTCCAGTTCATTAGCCGCTATAGAGAAAGGAGAAGAGCAACAATGTGCAGTACAAAGTAAAACTGGTATCACAACAAACCGGTATATTCATAATTAAGATAATATGTCAAAATAATATGGTATTTATTATAAGACACCAATTTGCAATATCAAGCAGCAAAACGAGCTGTATGGATAGTATGTATCAATAGAATGTTTTCACGATGCATCATCAAACGGCCATATTGGCCGCACTTAAACTTGCATATTTTGCTAATTATTGCTGCTGAAAATGGACAATTATTGTCATGTTTTGTTGTCAACACACTTCTGGTCAGGTAGGTGAAATATTAGGCTAATATCTTATTTCTTAATACTGCTCAGTCGTATCTTTACCATTTACTTTAGTTTGTCAAAATATTGCGCCATTTCCTGCTTACTAAGATTTTGCAGCTTCCACACATTTTTTTTTTTTCGGTGGTTCAGACAGCATAAATTAGCAGAGCACCGTATTCAGTAGTAAATTAACTGTGCATCCATGCTGTTTACATCCAAATATCTCCAATATTGCCGCGCATCCAGGTACCTGACCAAACCGTGACATAAGTGCTAACCCTCTACATTCTGAATTGACCCTTCACAGAGAATTTGATTAACAGGCGATTTGACCTAGAAAGCTAGAAAGTCAAAATTTCAAGATATAAATTCGTAAATCTGACTTATTTTCTCAGAATTGCAAGTTTATATCTCGCAATTCCGACTTTATAACACACAGTTGTGAGTTATTAAGTCACAATTCTGAGAACATATCAGTCATTTTTCACCCTCAAAATTGGACTTTAAGTTTGAATTCGGAGATACAAACTTACAATTCTGACTTAATTTCTTGCAATTGTGAGTTTATATCATGCAATTCTGACTTAATAACTTGCAACTGGGTTTAAGGCCGGGACACACCAAGCCGACTTCCAAGAACTAGCGACGACGAAAGCCGACAGTGTTCACAGCAGTGTCTAGACAAAAAGCTGTGCTTGAACACACCGCTCAGACTACAGCTGACTGCAAGCTAACACGTGGGTTCTGCGCCTGTGTGAAAAGATTTAGCTGTCTATAGATGTTTTTCCTGAATGCGGAAGTCACGTTTGACTCTTATCCAGAAGGATGCTTTGCATTTCTGGTCTCCAGTGTTTCTAGTTATATTAGTGTATATTCCGATCTGATAATCTAATGTTAAATCTATTAATATGTTTTTAAAAAGCACATGGCTCCATAGCGCCATCACTTTGCAATGTTGCAATGACATTTGCAATCGTTTGTCAGTGTCTCACTCCTCAAAGTTTAATGAGTGTGTAGATGACACAAAGCTGCTAACGTTACATTAAAAACAAAAGGCTGCTATTCGAATGGGTTCTAATGAAGACCGGAACAAAAGAGCATCCAATCGGAAGTTAGAATTCGTAATGGCTGCGCTCATCGTTTAGTCAGAAAAAAAGGTCTATATCAGCAGCTTTTTATAGTATATATTCGTCATTCAAAAGGAGAAACCGACACAAAGATATACGAGATAAACGCAGATAAACGAAACGTTAACAGACCGTAACTTACCATTTTGAATCAGTTATGTTGATAACTTTCTTCATTTTAAGCGGCTCATGTTATGATAATATTCACATACTGGAATGCTTGGATAAGACTACGTAACTTAAGAAAACTTACTCGTTTTCATTACTTTCGCTTTAATTCTCCGACGGTGACTCGTTCGCGAAACTAGAAATCCAGGCAGAGTTCTCACTTTCCCAGACGGCCCTGACAGTGATTCAAAATGTTGAATCGGGAAAACACACGCCGACGAGAGCGGACTTGTGGAACACACCAAACAGACTAGCCCGACGCCGAGCGGACGGTCCCGGCCTTTGGATCACGCAATTCTTACTTTAAAACTCACAGCTACAAGTTTATATCATGCAGTTCTGACTTTATAACTCACGATTGCGAGTTTATATCTGCCATTTTGCCATTTAAAATGGCATTTCAAATTTGTTTAGATTTCTATATCATTTATACTAATAAAATATAATGCTAATATTGACATTGTCGGCTGCTATTCTAGCTGGTTTAAGCTGGCTTTCCAGCCTGGATAAGCTGGTTTCCCAAGATTGTTGTCTCACATGCCTGACCAGCTAAAGAAGTGGCCAAAACCCCTCTAAAACCAGTGTGCTGACCAGCTATGACCAGGCTGGACTGGTTTTTAGTCTTAGTCCTTTTTTTAAATTCTGTTAGATTAGAACATTTCTAACTTTCTTTTCTTAATTAAAGTTTTTTATTTAATATTTACATTTTATTTCAACTGCATTTCAATGAACAAAAACAATTTTAAATAGTTTTAGTTAAAAATAACACTGGGAAGGACTGAAAGTGACAAGAAATACAAGCACAATACAATGACAAGCACCTTAGCATCCACATTTTGTCTGAATTCACTTGTACATGCGATTGGAAACAACGTAATAAAAACAAGAGCACAAAATAGTTTTAACTAAATATTTAATCTGCAAACATGTTGCACGTCTTCAAGAATGGTTGGTATAGATGAGTTTATGGCAGCAGGTTATGTGTAAAAATGTAAACAAATGCATATATAACTCTGAAGTAAAACAGAAACAGATGCACGCAGCCTAAAAGCAGGAGTGCTTCCAAGAGACGAACTATAAAACAAATAAAACAGTCGGCAGTGACTGTATGACATCATGCGAGGGCAGTGATGATGCGGTGCCACTCAATGTTAAACAGTTATGCATAGCAAGTGGATCAAAATAAGCAAGTTGGCATGAATTTACAAACAATACTATACACTTTCCTGTTGAGTTTATACAATTATTACACAGAACTTGTGACTTTAATAACACATTAATATAGCTGGCATAGAAGCGTCTCTTGAAACCTCATCTTATCACAGTGAAGGAGATAATATAAGACACATTTGGCATAAACGTTCAGAAACAATATCCGAAAATAACATAAAAGAGTGCTCACTTATGGATAAGCGAATGTCACAAATGTTTTGGACCTCTGCTGGTATTTCTGGCTCAAACAGTAGCTTAAAAGGACATGAACAAACAGCTATTAATAATCCAATTTCATGGAGATGTTTCACCTCTCGTAATATTTCTGCCCTTTCTCAAAGGGATATTAAAACAATTTCATATATACAGTATGGCACAAAAAGAAAGTTTACATACAAATACATACATACATATATATAGTCTCATTAAAACTGACATTGTGAGACCTGTGGAAGAATCAGTCACTTTCTGGGTGTCACATATAGGATACTGTACCAAGCGTGACAAAATTTGCATCAGAAGGTCTTTTTTAAACAAAATGAGCCTCACGGTGCTCAAGCTCTTGCATGCGGCGACTGCGTCTCTGATAGAGGGGTTTGGCATCCGTAGGGCTGAGCTCCTCCGCGCTGGAGCTCGGAGATTGAGGCGGAGAGAGTGTAACGGGGCTTATCGAGTCATTCTCTGACAGTCCTTCATCTGCTCCCGCTGATACAGTGCTTGTCACTGTTGTAAACGTTGGCTTGGCTGTTAAAGCAATAGTCATTGATGTTGGTGTGGTTGGTGGAGACGTGACTGCTGTGGAGACTGTCGTAAATGTTGATGTGGCTGCTGTTGTAAATATGGTAATGGCTGTTGTGTAAATAGCTCCTGTGGTGGTAGTGGTTGTTGCTGTCGAAACGGTTTTCGCCAGCAAGTCAAATGGCTTGATTTGTCCCACCGATGGAGGTCTATAGAACGTTCCAGGAGGAGGTTTTAGTGTCCGAGGCGCTCTGAAGGATATTGGAGTCCCACCAGACTGGCTTGTACCATCTTTTCTACTGGTGGTGCTTTGTGATACAACGCTAGTTTCTGACGGTTTTGGCACACCAGGGGATGGTAGGTTGGCCACTATCATTGCAGTTCTGGGCGTCACATCATAATGCCTGTATTGTCTGTCCCAGGTCCTTCTCAGCGTCTGGGTGTCAATAAAGGGGTTCCTGTAATAGTTGGTGAGGCGTGGTGTTGAAGGCTTGTCAGGTTCGGGGGTCTCCTGAATGGCGGCCGGCGATTGTTCACGCTCCTCTGTGTTGCGTGTGTTGCGCTCGTTGAGCAGTCGCTCCACGGGCATGCTGATGGGTCTAGACACCGGCTTGGATCGCTGAGGACGCAGTTGTACCACTCGGCTGCTGGGACCGGGCCGGCTGAACACAGATGTGGACTTCTGCATGTCCACAGGAGCTGAGCCAACCCCATTGACATCTGAGACCTCACCTACTGGAGGGAAAAAATGAGTTCAAATGAGACAAAAAAAAACTCTCAATAATCTGATAATGCATTCAAAATATACATCCAAGTGGAACACAAGCTTATAAGACAGTCATAACTTCATATTTTTTAACTAAAACTATATTGTATCTGATCAGTAACTTCCCTTAATGAGTTAATGAACAAAACTTTCAAAGTTTTGAAAGTTTTTGTGTTGTTACTATGTTATTACTACATTTACCCAGTTCTATTAATTAAAATTTAATTACAAATTACAGAAAAACTACTGTGATGCAAGAAGCGTTTTATTGGAATATATCATTATATGAAATTTATATATGGGGCTTTTTGATTTTGAAGATCAGGGTAAATTTAACCTATTTTGTCTTCTGGGAAACATGTAAGTATCTTCTGTAGATTCTGAAGGGCAGTACTAAATTAAAAAACATGATATTTAGGCAAAATATGAAAAATGTACACATCTCCATTCTGGTCAACAGTTGTTTTTCCTTCTGGAGCATTAGTGAGCGTTTGACCCTTCTGTAATAGTTGCATATGAGTCCCTCAGTTGTCCTCAGTGTGAAAAGATGGATTGCAAAATCATACAGTTATTGTTGGAAAATGCTGAAAAACCTGTTCAGGACAAACAAGTGACTCATGAACAACTAGCACTAAAAAACAAAACAAAAAACAAAACAAAACAAAAAAAAAAAGCTGTGGATCATTCAAGTAAACCACATAAAATCAACTATTATTTTCTCTTGTGACTGTATGTAAACATCTTTTATGTGAAATACCTTATTCAGGTCAGTATTAAAAACATAACATGCATTTTGTATGATCCCTCTTATTTTGGTCAAATAATTAACATTTTGCAGATTCTGCAAGGTGTATGGAAACTTTTGACTTCAACTGTAAGAAAAGCTGGGCAAAAAATTGCAAGTCATCCTCTGTTGAAATCTTCAGACATGTTTACGAAGACTGATTTAAGTACAGCATGCATCTTCTGAAGGGAAACAAGGCGCAGCATATCTGGGTTCTACGTCATAACGCCAGAAATGGTTGAACAAAGTCGCTATTTTTGTTTTCTTTGGGCACAAAAAGTATTCTCGTAGCTTCAGAAAATTATGGTTGAACCACTGATGTCACATGGACTATTTTAATGATGTCCTTACTACTTTTCTGGGTCTTGAATGTGTCAGCTCCCTTGCTGTCTATGCAGGGTCAGAAAGCTCTTGGATTTCATCAAAAATATAATTTGTGTTCAGATTACGGACAAAGGTCTTACGGGTTTGGAACGACATAAGGGTGAGTAATAACAGAATTTTCATTTTAGGGTGAACTGTCCCAGTTTTGATTTCATGCTAACTTCAATCCCAAGGTTGAGCAAATCATACTAACCAGGTGTTTGCGCTCTCTCGTCCCCTGTCTTCATTTCCTTGACTTCCTCCATCAACTGTGCGGAGGTAATCACAGACGAGTGTCTCTTGAAAAGTTTTGCACTCTATATGAAGGATAAACACAGATTACAAATCATAAACTCTAACATTTCCTAAAGAAAAGTCTAACTTTCAGTCTCTGGACTATCTCACCTCTTTGATATCCATGAGGGACCGGGAGTGACGGCTGAGTGGCGGCTGTGGTGCTGTCGGACTGGTGGGAGACACAGGGCTGAGGGGGACATCAAAGATCATCTGGTGGTGCCTGATGAGCAAGTCCACCATGCGGGCCTGGTGGGGATAGTCAACCAAGGAGGACAGCGACACTTCGGCCTCCAACTGCCTGGGCTTGATGAGTGTGGGGCCGAAGATGATACCCAGGTTACTAGCGGTCATCTTGTTCTCCTCAGCTTGCTCTGACACTCTGTAGAACAATGAACGGCAAAGTGTTGGATTGAAAAATTATATTTCTATCATAACAACTCTCAGAGGGTTAAGCATGGTAATGTACATGACAATGTTAATGTGTGCTATGCTCCTGCTGCTGCAATACATCCACAACATATATTATATGAAATACCCCCCCTTATATAGCATATAGTACATGAATCACCCCGTAGCAGATCTACACAGGTGGAGCTGGGGAAGGTGGAGGGTTTCTGAAGAGGGCTGCAACTGCTACGGCAAGCACTAGGCAAGTATTTGAATGTTGAGCAGCAAGCTCACTGGCTGCTGACACACGAGAGAACCAATCAGCTGTGCCATGTGCTAATGATGTCATTATGTCAGATTGAGTTAGACCTATCGGACTGCGCCATCTAGAGTTACATGACAGAACTTTGGATTTTACTCCCACTTAAAGATATCCAGCAACAAGCAATGAAAAACAGACCCCAATAGCAGATTCCCGCTTCTTTCCTATATGACTTTTTTAAACAAGCTTTTTGTTTATGGTTTGTGTTAGGTAGGATACCTGTGAAGATGGGTGATGAGGAACTGCAGGGTTTTGTAGTGGGGCGTAGGAAGCTGGCGTAGGAGGTCTCTGATTTTGAAGAGGACTCTTTTTAGCTCAATACTGAGGCTCAGCTGCTCTCCTGGTGATTTTTCTTTAGTTGAGTCAGTCTCGTCCATGTTCTGAGTCTCTTTTGCCAGCCCGATGATATCATTATAATACCGATATAGAATCAATGGCTCTGGCAACTGAAAGACAATTGAATTCTTTTTTAGACAATGTCAAATCAGCAAAAAGTATTTTTAAAAACTTTTTTTTTTCTAAATGTGAAGAGCAATGGAACCCTATAGAGTGCAACAGCTGGGTTCAGCAGGAAAAACCTTTGCTGATTTTTACCTTATAAACCATAACTTACCATAACCATTTAACTTATAAACCAACTTATAAGACAGACCTACAATGAGCTACAAGGCTGTTAATTGGTGATAATTAGTAAGCTCCACAAAATCCATCAAAAGAACACTTTAGTGCCTGTTCAGAGGCATTGCAAATGACGGAAGAGTCATTTTCCATTACATTGCCGTTCAAAAGTTTGGGATCAGTAAGACTTATCTTATGCTCATCAAAGTTCCATTTATTTGAGCAAAAATACAGAAAAAATAGCAATATTATTAAATGTTATTGCAATTTAACATAACAGTTTTCTGTTTTAATATACTTTAAAATATTTCTGTGAGGCAAAGATAAATTGTCAGCATCATTACTCCAGTCTTCAATGTCTCACAATCCTTCAGAAATCATTCTAATATGCTGATTATCAATGTTGGAAGCAGTTGTGATGCTTAATATTTTTTTGGAACGAACCTGTGATACAGATTCAGAATTCTTAGATGAATAAAAAGTTAAAATGAACAGAATTTACTCAAAATAGAAATCTATTCTAACAATATAAGTCTTTACTATCACTTTTAATCAGTTTAAGACATCCTTGCTGAATAAAAGTATTAATTTCTTTCAAAGAACTCGGCCCAAACTTTGAATGGTAGTGTATATTGTTACCAAAAAATGTATTTGTAATAAATGCTGTTCTTTTTAACGTTTTGCTCATCAAAGAATCCTGAAAAAAGTATCACACGTTCCAAAAAAAAATAACATTGATAATAAATCAGCATATTCTAATTTCTAAAGGATCATTTGACACTGAATACTAGAGTAATGATGCTGAAAATTCAGCTTTGCATCACAGAAATGAATTTAGTATAATTTATTAATTTAGTAATATTTCACAATATTACTTTTTTCTGTATTTTTATTCAAATAAACAGCCATGATAAGCAGAAAAGGCTTCTTTAAAAAACATTAAAAATCTTACTAATCCCAGACTTTTGAACGGCAGTGTAATATTAGTTTACATAAATATTTTGCAATAGTTTCTATACACAGTCAACATCTTTAAATCAATAGTTTTTTATTCATCCATCGTTTTTATTTTAAATATTTCATTTGCAGTGCTTCATAGGACTGTAACTGTTTCCCTCATTAAAACTAAAAACTAAGATTTACAGATAATGTACTCACCCCCTTGTCATCCAAGATGTTCATGTCTTTCTTTCTTCAGTCGCAAAGAAATTTTGTTTTTTAAAGAAAACATTTGAGAATTTCTCTCCATATAGTGGACTTCTATGGTGCCCCTGATTTTGAACTTTCAAAATGCAGTTTAAATGCAGCTTCAAAGGGCTTAAAATAATCCCAGCCGATGAAGAAGAGGCTTATCTAGCAAAATGATTTGTCATTTTCTAAAAGAAATTACAATTTATATACTTTTTAACCTCGAATGCTCGTCTTGTCTGGGTCTGCGTGAACTCTGTGTATTCCAGTTCAAGACAGTTAGGGTATGTCGAAAAACTACCATCTCATTTTCTTCTCCAACTTTAAAATCGTCCTACATCGCTGCAGAAGTACCATGCCAGAGTTTACAAAGTGAACATGCAAAGAAGATCAAACACCCTTTACAAAAAAAGTAAAAGGTGTAAGGTAGGGCAATTTTGAAGTTGGAGGAGAAAATGAGACAGGAGTTTTTAGACGTACCCTAACTGTCACACAAAGCTACAGAAGACGAGTGTTTGAGCTTAAAAAGTACTGTATTTTTTTTTTTTTTAGAAAATAACCAATCGTTTCACTAGATAAGACCTTTCTTCCTCGGCTGAGATCGTTTAGAGTCCTTTGAAGCTGCATTAAAACTGTATTTTGGAAGCTCAAATTTGGGGGCACCATAGCCCATTACACGGAGAGAAATCCTGAAATTTTTTCCTCAAAAAACAATTTCTTTACGATTGAAAAAAGAAAGACACATACATCTTGGATGACAAGGGGGTGAGTACATTATCTGTAAATTTTTGTTCTGGAAGTGAACTAATCCTTTAAGTACACACCTTTTGTCTTATAAGATTTTTAAACATTTTTGTGCTTTAAATCAAAGTTTGCAATGTTGTGATTCAGCTCTTAGCTGGCTGTTTTGGTTAATGGCTTATAACTCTATGACAAATAAAAAATTCCTATGTGAAATACACTTCCGAAACCAAAAAGCGGGCGGACACAGTTGCACTCTATTATGTCAAGTTTCATACAGACATGATGAAACTGGGATTATTTGTCCCACCACACCTGTCTCAGGTAAAGCTTGAGCACGTTGCTTATGTCATGTGGGTGGAGGTCAGAAAGCTCCACTAAGTCCTTTCCATTTTCAAAGGCCTGGCAGAGCTTTTCCACACGAGACTTCGCCCCATTCACCCGATAAATGCCCTTGAAATGAACCGAAAGCAGGCGTCACTCACACAATGATTCACCAACATTCAATTAAACAAATTCCTTTAAGTTGCATCTAAATTCCTTACCTTAATGTTCAGGGCACGACTCTCGATTTCCGAGGTGCATTTTTTGATGATAAAAGGTATACCGTCAGCACTGTTCTTAGCTACTTGGGCGAAGTCGATCCCGAAAAGGTGCAGTCTGCCCTGGAGCTTTTTATGACCACACTGAATGGCAAGAGTCTCCAAGCATTTCTTATGACAGGCCAAAGAGCACTGCGTAAAAAAAAGATTAGGGAATGACAACCGGCTCTAATGAATAACACAAACAGAATCAGTGTGGGTGTTAATGATGATGATGACGGTACCTCCTCACATTCAGCCCCGTGAAACACCACCAGACCGTCACACTCTCTGCACTTGGAAGGCGCTCGCAGTTTCCGCAGCTTATGAGTTTGTGCCGCTTTTGACATCAGAGCATTACGAAAAGGGCCGGGAGAACTGGCCGTTTCCATCACCATCTCAGAAAGACCTGAGACAAGGAAAGATGTGTTTCAATAAATAAAAACAGTTGGGATGGGAATTGAAAGAAATTTCATGACTCTGGTTTGCATTCCTATTTCTTGTTTTTTACTACTTTTGAGGAAGCATGACCCCAGTTCCTCAAATGTATTTCCCTACTTTTAACGTTTGTTTACATTCAGCAACTATTACTGAAATGTAGCACTTTTGGTGGAGAGACAGAAACTGTGGCATTTTGCCAATGTCAACACCCAGCCCATGTGCGCAGCTGCACTGAAAGCAAAAACGTGGGTGCGAGCAATTCAGCACTTGTGTAATAAACACAAACATGTGGTGTCACCACACATCTATGAACACAGACGTTCACAATCACGCTATTCGGTTTGTACAACCCACCATTATCTGATGGGGAAGGTGGTTCTCTCTCATCGAGATCATCTGCTGAAGACATGGTACCAGTTGAGGGAGTTCTGGGAAGTCTGCGTTTAAAATCCCCTGTAGCACGAACACACACATAAACACACATTAGATACTTCCGTCCTGCAGAGCACTTCTCCATCCGGTCCACTGAGAACTAGGTCAACCACTCTACAAGCAAATTTTACAAACGTGCCTAAACTAGCAAAATTTCTAGAGGAACTTTTTTGGATTAAACACGTTGCACGTAATAAGTATGGCTGATGCAACCGGCCAGAGTAAAACATTTAAGGACAATTTTACAAAACTTGATTGATTAGGCCAGTGTTGACATTCTCATGTTCTAACAATTTGTTGATCAAATACATGTTTTTATGCCTGCTTTTTCTGTGACGTTGTAAACATTGCTGTTTTGTCAAATTCTGCTGTGTAAATGTCTGTTTTTGCAAATTTACTCTTCATATATATATTGGCAAGGAAAATAGATAAAATAAAATAATAAAATACAATTAAAAATAGCAGTATATTGTTTAATGCCAGCACAGAAGGCTATTTTTGGCAAAAACAATGTAAAATGAATGACTGACTGAATGAATAATATAGAATAAATAAATAATGTACAAATACACAGAAAATAATCTAGAATATATATTTTTTTTTTACCCAATTCTGTTTTCCATTATTCTAATGGATTCTGGATTTTAATGGTTTCATCACTTAAAAAAAACGTTTTAATAATCAAATAATTAATAATCTCTAATTAATTGATTTTATAAACTGTATATATTTTATCATTTAATTTCAATATTTTTTTAAATTTTATGAACAAATTTATTATTGTTTTATATATATATATATATATATATATATTTTTTTTTTTTTTTTTTTTATAAAGATTGTGATGTGTATTTGATATCATGGTGCCCACTGGGATTAACCTAGTGTCTGATGTATATGAAGTGCTTTATTTAAAATATATCACATGTCCCATATTGTGAAACGCATGGTAGGATGCAATGTGTTGACATCAGAAGAAAGTACCTGGACTAGCTGTGGGGGAGTCCAAAGACCTAGACTCACTGCTTCCTCCAGCACTCTCCGAGTCACTGCACATCCCTCCTCCACCGGCACTGCCTGAGCTCCAGGCCCGCTGGGAGCCCTGCGTCCTTAACGCTACAACACACAGAATTAACCTCAGAGTTACCTATAACTGAAGTAGAAAATCCTGCATGTGTTTGGGAGAATCAGTCTGAGAATTTTGCTTAGTTTAGCCTTCTAGTCTGGATGCTTCATTAATTGTGAGCTCAGGCTGTAATCCAGCAGGCTGATGAGGTCACAGCACAGGGGCTTTTTGAAGCCAAAGGCCGATCTGGGTCTTGGGCCTTAATCCTGACTGCTGGCAGCTTTTGTCCAATCTGTGGACGGCCCACAGTGGACACGTCAAGCTATAAAACTAATAAGCTGTTCGGGATGTTGAAGCTTGCCAGACATATGTGCCTAATAGGGCCAAACATCTCAGGATTTTGTTTAAGTGGGCAGAAAATAAATGTCATGGCGTTTTAGAGTCTAACAAATGCAGGTTGAGTAGGCTGTGGACTTGCCTGACGTAGCAACTTTGGCTCGATGTGTGTTACAGTGATTCTGGTGTAGAACTCTCCGTTTGTCCAAACAATGGAAGTTCATTGATCATTTTAAATCTACAAACTTTCAGTCACCAGTCTAGATCCTTAGCGACTCTTACCTTGTATGTCTATACTGCTATTGGATCGTCTCTCCGCAATCTTGGCTTTGCAGGGTTGTACGGTACTCTCATCTGCACTTTGGTTATCTGCTGAAGTAACAGAGCCTTGCGACAGGTTCCCGTGAGACGAGCGGGTGCTGCTTTGAGACCTCTTATGAAGGGACATTCTGGAAAGGAATGACGCTTGTTAAAACATGCTTTACTAAAATACCACAGGCAAACCAGGCTGTGCAAAATCTCTGCCGATTGTGAAATGGGTTACTCAACAGGAAAGCGTGAGATTTAAATGCGCTGTAAAGAGAGGTCATAGCACTGGCCAGTATGTTTGAATGTGGGTGTGATTCAGAGGTCAGGCTGAAAAGCACGGAGCAGCGATTATGGAGAGCAGAACTCCTGGATAAACAACACGCTTTCGCCGACCGTTGTTTCGTTCATTATTCTTCCTGAGGAAGATGCAAACAATGCAGCCTCTCTCTGGCCCGCACGGAAACTTGAGCGTGGACTTACCCCGTTTTTGAGGAAGCTGTGATGTCCTGAGATAGAGACTCCAGCCACACACGCTCTTTAGGCAGGCTGCACACGAATTCAGAGTAGCGCTGGCCTGGCTCATACTTTTTGGCCTGTTCACTTAGAGCTTGGTAGTTGACGGACAGAGGTTGGGTCTGAGCCTGCTGCATCTGGAACCAGTTCACTGTCACCTGTGAGAGTTCGTGAGAATAGTCAGTATGCAATAGTGGTATTTATTTTCATGGAGTAGGTCAAAAGTTTGGGGTCAGTATGATTTTTTTCAAGAAATGAAAGGTTTAGTTCACTTCAAGAATAAAAATGTCCTGAACCCCATATCATCCAAGATGTTCATGTCTCTCTGACTTCAGTCGCAAAGAAATGAAGGTTTTTTTCTCCATATAATGGACTTGAATGGTGGCCAAAGGGTTGAAGGTCCAAATTGCCGTTTCAATGCAGCTTCAAAGGGCTCTACACGATTCCAGCCGAGGAATAAAAGTCTTATCTAGTGAAACGATCAGTCATTTTCTAAAAACAATTAAAACTGATATAATTTCTAACTACAAATTCTTGTCTTGCACCAGCGTTGCGATACGCATGCACGACTTCACACATTACATAATCACATTGGAAAGGTCACGGCGTGGTTAGTTATTCGACTGTTCAAAAAGGTAAGGAAGGGCAAAAAACTCCATTTCATTTTTTCCTCCAACTTCAAAAAAATCAGAAATCATTGTTTTAGCTTTTTTTTTGTAAAGGTCGTGATGAAAAATCACATCAGTGCCACTACACAGGACCATGGTGAGCAACTACTGAGCCTACAAGTATGTAGAGATCTTTGCAACTTTGCAAAGTTAGCTAAAAGGATAAAGCCAATATAGCAATTTTATTTCACAATAACAATTTATATCATGACATAGTTATTTTTGTTATTTTATCTTTGTTATTAATAATAAGAACATAGATGCGAATAGCAAACTAAAGGACAAATACAATAAAACAAAAACACAAATGAAATAAATAGAGCCCTATGATAGTTTTATTTCCAACCCCCCCAACCCTATACTCTATTTTAATGGTAACATATGAATCAAATAATATGTCTAATGAATTGAAATCATGAAACTTACACAATTTAACAGCAGTTTCTTAAAAGTTTAACAAAAATTTAATTTTTAAGGCACTATGTTGTATTATTTTTCTTGAATATAGTTTTATTTTGATCAAATTCTGTGAATCTGTTTTCCATTAATTTTCTGTATTTCATTTTCAATTGTAATAACTTAAGTAATTTAATTAATTTAGAAATGTATTAATTAGATTTGATAAAGAATTAATTTATTATATTATTTATTTCTTTTTTTTTTTTTAGAAATACTGTCATGTGTATTTACAATTTCCTTGTAAATAAATGTTTAATGTTAAAATGCTCATGAAGTTACACTCAGATCAGTTCTGGAGATTATGTTTGTGTCCATGCATTCATATATTGAGGCGACAGAGGCTAAAAACAGCGAGTGTAATGAACACTTCGGTATGTGTGTGCTAAGAAAGCGCTTCTCTTAGCCATTCATTCATACAGAGACACGCAAAACATGCAGGATTCATATTTAAATCGCCAAATTTCGTGATATTCCACGTTACACAGTAAATTCCGTTTTTATGACTGGATCCCTTAATTTCGTCCGAGTTTTCCACTTCGTTTTAATCATACGGCTTTATTAAAATGCATTCTTAAAGTACCGGTACTAGTAAAACGTGAAATCGCACCGTTTTTAAAAAGCAGGGTGTCGTGACATCTTTTTAGTACCGGTATATCATGCAACACTACCTTCAACCCATTAATCCCTATTGAAATCCACTATAAGGAGAAAAATCCTGAAATGCTTGCCTCAAAAACCTTAATTTCTTTGCGACTGAAGAAAGAAAGACATGAACATCTTGGATGACAAGGGAGTGAGTAAATTATCAGGAAATGTTTATTCTGGCAGTGAACTGATCTTTTAAATACTTTAAGGATGCATTAAATTGATTGATAAATATATTTTAAAGTTAAGATATTTAAAGATTTATTTAAAGACTTTGATAATAATAATAAGAAATGTTTTTTTAGCAAACAATCTGCATGATAGAATGATGAGTAATGACCGCTGGAATAATGAATTTACCTTAGCAATCACATTAATAAATTACACTTTAGAATATATTAAATAGAAAACAGTTTTTTAAAACTTTACTAATATTTCACAATTTGACAGTATTTTTGGTTCAGAAACATCGAAAAATCTTACAGACCCAAAAACTTTTGAACCGTAGTGTAGTGTTGTTGTGAAATGGATACAGACCGCTTTGAGGGTCAGGTCGCACTGGAAGACCAGCTTCCGAATTTGAGCGAGGATCTCACTCTTAGCGTTTGACAGGCTGACCTTCTTCGCCTCTAGATCGGCCACACAGGCTTTATACTGCTCCTGTGCTTCCTCTGCCTACAGTTGCCACAAAAACAAACCGTCAGCCAAACAAAACAAAAGCATAGTGATTTTCCTACCTCATTTTAAGCCAAAGTGTGTCATTTCTGTGACACCAGCGGCACCAAACAGGATTGCAAAAATATTCCATTTTATGAAGAAAACGCTCACTCTTTTGCTAAGGTGTGATGCTGTGCAGTTGCTGGGTGTCTGGGTTGTCACAGCAACAGTAATGTTTAGATTATACGGCCTAATTTTCAGACAGTACATCAGACGTTGAGGAAATTTGACCAAAATCCCACAAACTCTGTGTTTCTCGTCACCATTTTGAAACCCCCATAAACAAGGTCAATAAACTCAAGGGTGTGTGTGTTTGTGCAGTCTGTGACCATGTTGGAGTTGAAGTTTTAAAATTCTTTATAGCGCAGTACCTTCTGCAGGGCCTCTTCCTCCACCCTCCGCTTCTTCTCCAGAGTCCTGCCTCCTGCTGTTGCCTGCTCCTCCTCGGTGCGGCTGGTGGAGCTGCGTGCCTTCTCGTACTCCTCCCTCTTCTGCACCTTCAGCAGCCGAGCCTTCTTCAAAGCGCTCTCGGCCTCGCTCTGAAAACACACGGGTCTTTAAGCGCTATCGGTTCTGAAGAAACATTAGTGATGAAATTCAAAGAATTTGAATAATCATATGTACCATTTTCTTTAGCTCTCTTTGCCATTGTTCTTTTATCTCCTTCCTCTGCTTGTCCAGATCGTTCTTGCGGGCCAGCAGTGGCTGTTGGAATTATGAGATTTATTTTTAATTAAAGGAAATGATATGTTAAACAGTGAGTTAAACACGTACAGCAAATATAACTGATCATACCTGTATAAATTTGTTGGTTTGTAGGGCTGCAGCTGTTTGGAGCAGAACCTGATTGTACTCAATTTCATTTTTAAAGGCAGAGACATATATATCCCGAAACGGCATGTAGTCCTTTAAAAAAAGAAAATGAAACACAGTCACACAATAATGTCACTTAAAGGCCCAAAGTCAAATACACTACCATTCAAAAGCTTGGGATCAGTAAGATTTTTAAACGTTTTAAGCCTCACAAGGCTGATTTTTTTAAATAAAAAATCCATCAAAAAGAGCAATAATTTATCACATTAATGCAGGCGATTAATTCTTCCAGTTTAACGGTGTTAAAAATATTTTAACACTGGTCACCACACTCACAACTGCTATTTCTGTCTCTTTTTTCTTGACAATAATTGCGTTTATTTAGACACAGAATGTGTTTACGACCACATCAAACGGGAGACTTTTCAGACATGCTCTAGACTTCACCTCAACGACAGGCACTAGTCAAACGAGCGCGGAAACGTTTTCAGTAGATTCAGTAGAAAAACATGCCAAATGACCTAATAAGCCAGCTGCTGTGATGTCTGTTAATCAAAGAACAAAAGAAAAAGAGGAAATCAATGGCTTTTTTAGCTTTAAAGGAGAACTCCACTTCCAGAACAACAATTTACAAATAATTTACTCACCCCCTTGTCATCCAAGATGTTCATGTCTTTCTGTCTTCAGT
>JAHKKF010473385.1:0-20513 GCA_019740295.1 Labeo calbasu
CCTTTAAATGCAAATGAGCTCTGCTCGCCCCGCCCCTCTCTTCTCTCTGCTGCTCTGAGAGATTGTTTACTTTAGCCGCATTTAGCGCGTTTAGCCACAAAACTTGCTAACTAGCATGTTATTAAGAAAGGTGATTGCAGAAATTCATAAAAAAAAACCTTATACTCACTTCTGCTGTAAGTGAAGCTGGATCACGAATGATTTGCGCAAACATAGACGCATTTATGTAGATTGGGAGGCGCATTCCCTTCACAAACAAACGTTATCCACTGCATCTTCAGCGGCTTACACGGTGTCTACACTGGATGCTACAGTTGTCACGCCGCATCGCGCCGCATCACGCCGCAACAGCTAAAGTCTGTCTACACTGGACGCGACAAAGCGACCGTTGCAGATCATTTGAACTTTGTGTGAGTTAGTTATAAATAGAATGCAAGCAGCAGTTTACTGTTGGGAATTTGTCGTGTTGCGCCACGCCGCATCCAGTGTAGACAGCATCATTGATTACAATGGATTCTACTGTATTTTGTCGCGTGGCACCGCGCCGCTCGCGTCCGGTGTAGACACGGTGTTAGATGTCGGGAGTAAATGACGACCACTATGTTCACTATTACATCCAGCAACACAACACCTCAATTGCTCAATCAGAGATATTCTTGTCTAACTTACATCCCTGCTCCGGCATCGAAACAATGGAGGTCGGACTGTTACAGCTGATCTGAGGTAAGACGCTTATGTCAATCAACTATCGTGGGAGCGGCCTCTGTCGGTGTAACGCCATCTGAGAATGGCTCGATTTGAAAAAGGGGGTACATACGCTGCCACCACACATTAATGTTCAAACAACATGTAAAAGTAAAGTTTGCATCGGATGACCCCTTTAAATAATAGGGCAAATACCATTAATTTGACAAGCAAAAACGTTAGTATATCGCGTTGCGTGATTCATTTTAATACTCTCATAAATTTCTGTGTCTGAAAGGGAAACTCTTACAAATGAATATTCAATAAGGTCGGGTGCAAAAATAATTGTGTCCATGCCTTTTCAGCACTAATTCTTCACTGCACTTCTTTAGTAAATCCTGACAGTACTAACTTTTAACTTTTAACGCCAAAAGACAGTTTGCGCTGGCACAAGCGGTTAGTAAATCTGGCTCTATATCTTATGGTTTTAAATTAATATTTAACCTCAGTTCGATCTCAAAGTAAATAGAGGTGATAAAGTCTGAATTTGTGCTGGCTGTGCTTTAAAATTAATTTTTTATGATCTTAATTAAAGTGATGAAGGATTTTGAAAATCTGACAGTAATTAGTGTTGAGTACTACTGTAAGGTTAACCCTGCCTAGAAAAGTACTCAAAAAGTTATCAAATGTAATCAGTTACATTACTTTAATAAAGTAATTGAAATAGTTGCACTACTTATATTTCAAATAGGGTAACTTGTAATCTGTAACCTGTTTGTTTCATGTTCACGTGATTGTGTATTATCAGGCCCATCTCGCCAGCTCTACCTGGTAGGATGTTTGACACCAGCATTTGATGCATTGCTCACTGTCTCAGACGGCTGGATTAATAATATATGGCGCTGTATCCTGCTGAAACAGTAGTTTGTTTGTGTGAAAGTGCTTTGGTCTTCACTTTACATTATTAGCTATGGAAATTGCACAGGGCTGAAACTGAGATACTGAGACATCGTATTTTGACAGACCAACACACACACGCTCATACACATAGCACATCTTTTTCCCACATCCTGATGCCACATAAATTATGGTTTTCGAAACCATCAAAAGCACAACAAGCGTAATTAAACTAGAAGGCTTTCTGATCTTTTCTTTAGACTTGATTAAAACTTATACAATATGAACAACATCCTGAGAGTTGATACATAAGTAATGAGCAAAACTGAAGCCAATACATTATTAAACAAATAAATATGAACGTATGACTTTAAACTATTTTATTTTATTTTTATTAGATTTTTTTTTTTAAATCACCAGTCCTACTAGCTGTTTAAAAATGTCCTTTGATATGTTGGAATCGGAACTGGACCATTAAATTCCTTTGATTCCCATCCCTAGTCTACACTATGAGTGTAGTCCCACACACAAACATACAGTACACACACACACACACACACACACTCTCTTTCTCTCTAATAGATATCTGACAGATTGAGAGCGCTTACAGAGTGTTCTGAACATTCGGCTCAGGAGAGTCAGGGAGTGTGAAAGAGAAAGAGACAGAGAGAGTGGGAGTGAGAGATGTTTGAACTCTCTGTGGTGTGTTATTGAGACATCAGAGGAGGGTATAGAGTGTAACAGTAGGTGATAAAGTGAAGAGCACTTCAACACTGCACAACAAAAACATGCACACACACTCTTCCCCACAGCCCATTTGCGTCTGACTTCCCTTTATGCGATGTTCTCATTTTCCAGGGTACAAAAAAAGATGCCCGATTGTTTGTTTCTCCCTCTCTGTTTGCCACAAAATAAGGTTATTTTAATCCTGCCTGAAATCAAATATTTATAGCGCTAACAGAGTGCACAGGATGCGCTTTAGGTTTGCTTTGTTAATTACAAGTGGCTGACTGACTGTCTCTGCCTACTTTTATGTATGTACGGTAGGCGAGAGTGGGGTAAGCTGTGCCAGATTTTACATCATTTATCCTATAGGCCAGTATTCCCAAACCCTGATCCTGGAGTAACTCCAACACTGCACATTTGGAATCAGTGGGGAATATGAGAATGATTTACATTTCAAATGAATGTATGAATAGAAAAAAACAAACAAACATACGAATAAATAAATAAATAAACTTACTATTGTGTAATCCCATTTTAAAGTCTGTTTAATAAAACAGCCAGGAAAAGGGTTTAAAGGAGAACTCCACTTCCAAAACAAAGATTCATATATAATGTACTCACCCCCTTGTCATCCAAGATGTTCATGTCTTTCTTTCTTGAGTCGTAAAGAAATTATATTTTTGGAGGAAAACATTTCTGCATTTTTCTCCATATAGTGGATTGCTATGGTGCCCCGATTTTGAACTTCCAAAAGGCAGTTTAAATGCGGCTTCAAATGATCCCAGCTGAGGAAGAAGGGTCTTATCTAGCGAAACAATCTGTTATTTTCATTTTAAAAATACAATTTAAATACTTACTAATCTCAAATGCTTGTATTGCCTTTCTGTTCCTGAACTCTATTCTGACTCAAGACAGTTAGGGTATGTTAAAAAAAGACTCCAATCATATTTTCTCCCTCAACTTCAAAAATAATTTCAAAATCAGCCTACATCGCTGCAGAAGCACCGACCCAGTCTTTGCAAAGTGAACATGCAAAGAAGATCAAACACCCTTAACAACAAAAGGTAAAACAGCAATATAGGACGATTTTGAAGTTGAGGGAGAACATGAGATGGGAGTTTTTCGACATACCCTAACTGTCATGAACAGGAACAAAAACACTCCAGGCAGAGTAAGACCAGATGAGCGTTTGGCATTAAAAAGTATATAAATTGTATGATTTTTATTAAAATAACCGATCGTTTTGCTAGATAAGACCCTTCTTCCTCGGCTGGGATCGTTTACAGCCGCATTTGGGATCGTTTAAAGCAGCATTTAAACTGCATTTTGGAAGTTCAACATCGGAGCACCTTATCAGTCCATTATATATATATAGAAAAATGCTTAAATGTTTTCCCCAAAAAACATAATTTCTTTTACGACTGAAGAAAGAAAAACATGAACATCTTGGATGACGAGGGGGTGAGTACATTATATGTAAATCTTTGTTTTGGAAGTGGATTTCTTCTTTAATGATCAGAAAATTTGTATATAGTGCAAAAATAGTCAACGTTTTGTAATAGTAATAATATTTGTAATGGTATTACCTGCATTTAAAAGCAAAGCTTGAGTTTTAGTTAAACCACAGACACAGCTTATCCCAAAAACAAATAAACTATTATAAATTCTGAACAATTATTAGCAATTTTTTTTAGCTAAATAATCAACATTTTCATTCAGTGTTTAAACATATATACAGTATATCAGGGCCGTTTCCTCCGAGGAGGCAAGGGAGTTAATATTAATATAGCAGTCTCATAATATTGAATGAGAAAAAAATTCCTAGTACAAAAATAAAAGAATGCAAATATTACAGAATATAACTATAAAAAGTGTATAAACCACTCGTTTTTCTAATGTAAAACTGTCCAAGAGTGACAAGTTACAGCCGGAGTCTGCGTCTCTCTTACCTCCCCTGAGCCCATTGAGTTTTAACAGAACCACTAAAGCGTGCGGTGAGTTTGGTTGGGGGGTAATTGAGAATGAATGGGGGAAAGTCACATGAGAGGAGGCAATGCCTCCATCATCAATACATCCAATGCCTCCATTGAATATGACTGGTTATGTTTGGCTGTGATTGGTTCATGCGATTAAATCCCACCTCTTCAGTTCATGTGCATTTCGCATTAGCGAATCAGTCTGAATGAACAATATAATGCCGTTAATGGGGTAAACAACTTGCACACTTAGACTTAGACCACTTTGTTACATCAAAATAAGATTTGAAATGGCCTGAAAACATGATCTGTGGGAGTTTTTAGTGAGTAGATTAGCTTGGTGACATTTAACCAATATTTATCGAGCTTAAAGGAGAAGTTCAGACAAAATTTAGAGATAATTTACTCACCCCCTTGTCATCCAAGATGTTCATGTCTTTCTTTCTTCAGTCAATAAGAAATTATGTTTCTTGAGGAAAACATTTCAGGAATATTCTCCATATAGTGGAGTTCTTCCAAAATGAAGTTCAAACACAGTTTCAAATGGCTCTAAACGATCCCAGCCAAAGAAAGAAGGGCCTTATCTAGCAAAACGATTGGTAATTTTCGAAACAAATTGACAATTTATAGACTTTTTAACCTTAAATGCTCATCTTGTCTCGTCTCTGCGATGCACATGCATAGTCTGTGTAACTCCTGTCTCGTTTTCTTCTCCAATGTCAAAATCTTCCTACATCGCTGTTTTACCTTTCTTTTTTTTTTTTTGTAAAGGGTGTTTAATCATCTTTGCATGTTCACTTTGTAAACACTGGGTCGGTACTTCCGCAGCGATGTAGGACAATTTTGAAGTTGGGGAAGAAAACGAGATGTACAAGATAGACATTATATCCATTATGTGGAGATAATTCCGAAATTGTTTTCCTCGAGAAACATAATTTCTTATCAACTGAAGAAAGACAAACATCTTGGATGACAAGCGGGGGAGTAAATTATCTGTACATTTTTGTTCTGGAAATTCTCCTTTAACCGATGATCTGAAAAATTCAAAAATAGTTAAGTTAACTTTTAAAAAGAATAGCTGAACATAAGTTCACAAATAAGATATATTGTTAAAATTGTTAATGCCTTGAGTTATTATTCTTGCTTAAAAACAAGAACACTAACTTGATGAGATCCATACCATTTATTTGTTTATGTATTTTATCTTCTTCCTGTTTCAGGTGTGGTATCTGTTGGGATGGCTGTTTTATTTGCAGCTGGACAAACAAGACTTGACAAACAATGGTGTTAACTTCAGAAAATCAGCTTGGACGTACCTTAGCAAGGCCAAAAAGGTACAGCTCACACACATACACACACTCTTCTTTTGGAAATGATGAGGCCATGTGATTTCATCTTGGCGTAGTTTTCATTCTCCCCCACATACAGTGCGCACACACACACATTTTCTACCTGGCTGATTTCTCCACTCCTCCCTTGGTCCCTTCTCATTTTTCCATCTGTCATGGCTCTCTCAGCATGCCGTCAGCTCTTTTTCTACTGTGAAATTTCTCAAACTCTGCTGGTGTCCGAGTGCTATAGAAATGGAAAATGAAAGCCAAAGTTTGAAAGAAAACGAGAGCGGGAATAGCTTGCAGGCTGAGGTATCACAATACCTATAGCTCTTTTGATTTATTTATTTATTTATTTTTTTTAACCAACCCCTGTCCTTTTTTCTTTCTCTTCCTTTTCCCCATTTCCATCTCTTCCTCTGGCTTTTCCCTGGACTTTGGTTCTCTCTGAAGCAACCTTTGGTCACTGCATGTAGTCTCTTTTGTTCCTCTTCCATCGCTTTTCTCTACATCTCTCTCTCTGTTCTCTGATGGATCCGTCGTCATCCGTCCTTCATTCCCTCTGCTTCACCTTGCAGCCCCTCGTTTTCTTTTGTCTCACTACGTCCTTGATGATGTATTCCGATTTATTATTGGGAAGGACAAGGGATGCTCCTGCTGTCTCACATATACCTGTGGATCCATACTGGATGTCTCTTCTTGAGACTCTGAAACATAGACTTTTATTGCTTAATGTTATTGCAGAATGTGCTATTGATGTGTAGTTATGGCCAGCCAATAGGAAAGCAGGAGAAATCTATCTCAGTACTCTTATCGATTTTAGTGGCTTTTCAAGGTCTCAGACATGTAAATCTTCAAATTAAAGCATCCAGACGAGACGTAATACAAACTCTCACCCTGTCTCAGCACCCAACACTTCATGAAAAAACCTGTCTTTGTGTTAACCTTACTAGTAAAGTAAGTTACAGTGACAGATAAACAAATGGATAAAGAAACATGACAAAAAAAATAAATAAATAACTGACCCAGTGGGTGAGATTTTAGTATTAATTTGCTCATTTCTAAATGTGTTACTTTAGTAATAAATTACATTTGTTTAGTTTTAGTTTAATTCTTGCACTTATTTCTGAATTTGTCATCTGTGATGGGCATGGTTTTTAATATAGTGAGTTTAATGATTTTTTTAATGAAAAAGATTGTAGTCCTGTTATATTTTAATCAAAATTTGGAAGTTAAAATATAATTATACAATTAATAATGAACCTACGCTCTTTTATTTCAGGGTCATGTAAGAGTATGTCTTTAATTGTGTAATTTTGAAAGACTTCATAAGGTCTTTGGAGAATCTGTGAAGAAAAATCTCTGTTTGTGCTGCTTTATACATATTATAAAAGCAAATTTGAGGGTAAAAATTAGCTCATGAGCACAAAATATGTAAATAAGACCTGAAAGTCACACTCTTGGCTTTGGTTCAGACTTGTGAATATTTAATTACTTTCGCTAACGTCTCAATTATTCATCTGCTCTTTAATCAGTGCCCCATATTGGCCAAGCTTTTGTTAGCTGTGTCATTAATATGACCATAATAAAGCAAACAGTAATTATTTATTAATTAGCCCTTTAGAAGGTCATCTCTCTGCGTTGTGAAACATACTGCCAGTTATGAATGATTTGCTAGTATATTGCTCAGTATTAACGTATTAGAACCACCTAAACTGTTATTAGATCTTGTGACTATCTACATTTTTCAACCTTTGCGAAGAGGATATTTCAGTAGCATCGTAAAGAATCTTATTTTCTGCACCATTTCTCTGTAAATGGAAGTAATTGGAAAATTTGCTTAAAATTGACTCGCCCCCAGGTCATCCAAGATGTAGATGAGTTTGTTTTTTCATCAGAAACAAATGTAGAGAAGTATAGCTTTACATCACTTGCTCACCAGTGTATCCTCTGTAGTGAATGGGTGCTGTCAGAATGAGAGTTCAAACATCTGATAAAACATCCACAAGCAATCCACTTGATTCCTTTCCATCAGTTAATGTCTTGTGAAGTAAAAAGCTGCGTGTTTGTATGAAACAAATCCATCATTAAGATGTTTATAGCTTCAAACTAAAATACGAGTTCTGTCCATAATATAGACCATTTCATCAGATGTAAACATACTGGTCTCGATACACTTCCTGTTTCTTTTTTTTTAACTTTACACAAACATCACAAAAAAATATAACCAACAAAACATTTGACTGGATGAAAATGTTACATTAGCACCTTTAAGATGTATTTGTATATGTGAAATAAAATAAAATATAAAAAACAAAAAAACAGGAAGTGCTTCTGGACCAGTGTTGTTTACATCTAGCGAAATGGTCTATAGCTTTCTCCAGTGAAAAAGTTGTCTCATCTGAATCAGGAGAAAAATATGCACTGTTTATAAGCAAAAACAGTTCTTAATAAATATGTTGGTGGATTTTGATGTGAGACGACAACATAGGATGGACTTTGGACAACCATGCCGCTTTTTGCTTCACAAGATGTGAAGACTACGGATTGATGGACTGGAGTTTTGTGGATTACTGTGATGTTTTTATCTTAGCTGTTTGACCTCTCTTTCTGACGGCACCCATTCACTGCAGAGGATCCACTGGTGAACAGGTGATGTAATGCTACACTTCTCCAAATATATGCTAAAGAAGAAACAAACTCATCTTGGAGGATCCATGGGTCAGTACATTTTCAGTTTGGTGTGAAGTATTCCTTTAATCCTATACAACAAAACAAAAATGTGCTTTATTACATAGGTCAGGGTTTTTGCGGGTCTTAAAAAAGCCTTAAAAAGTCTTAAATCGCTTTTCCGTGAATGATCATGGCATTAATTTTCGTGAGGGATTGTTTCCTCATGTGTTTCATTTTAAAGTGAAACGAAAGCATAATTTCTGTGCTACATGGCTTAGATCACTCAATATTCATTAAACAATACGCGGTAGATGGCAGTATGTGCTGCTTCATCTGTCAGTCACATGAAGAAGAACTTGTCGTTTTGATTTTTTATAGTAATAAAAATCATTTAGTTCAGTTAGAGAACAGACAATACACTGCTCAATGCAGCCATTTCATTTATCACGTGAAGAGAGTGAGTCGAGCTGACTGACAAGAAGCGGAAGAGTTTCACGAAATGCAAAAGCACCTGTTTTAAAAATATTTTGGATTTTGAAAAGCCTGTTGACTTCTGCCGTTTATCTAGGTGATAGTGGAAGTTTCATATTTGTTTGGTTCCACAGTGTTTGCTAATTTTTATTTATTTAAACTGTGTAATTTATTTTTGCTAATAAAACATTGCTTATTTGACAGCGCAGATGGTACTTTATCAAAATAAAATATAGTGAACCAAACGCGCCCGTCTCATTGTTTCAACGTTGGAACGTGACTGAAGTACAAAGCCTAGAATTTACATACTAAGTAATAGTTTAGCATTTGGATACATCGCAAATATGGAAATATTATGGAATATTTGGATTTGTGCCGAATAAGATAGGTAACGTTAGGATACAAGAGCACAAAGCTCCACTTCGCAAACAGTTGAATACGCAAGCCTTTAAAGTAACGTTATACTCCTTTGTCAGTAAGAGACGCGTTCAGAATCAGCACAGATCACTGTCTAGTGGGCTTTAGCTGTGTCCGAAACCGCTCACTGTCCACTATATAGTGCACTGTATCGGGTGTCAGCCATTTTGTAGCGCTGTCCGAATTTTGAGTGAACGACTTCATTTCCTACATTCGTTCACTACTTTTTACGCACAATGCATTCTGATTTCGAGTGTACAATTTCCCACAATCCAATGCGGAGAACTGATGAGCTCGCCTGAGGGCTCTATGACCATTTGCATCTTCTGAGTGCAAAACGCTGCACGGGAGAATTTCAAGATACTACAAACAATAAATACATATGAACGTGTTAATGTGTGTTTATTTTTGTTGACAGTATTTTAATAGTATTATTAACATAAGCATTACAAAACAAATTAATAATATATGCGGAGGTATGTATAATTACAATATAAAGTACAATATATATATTGCTATTAATATTATTTTCTAAAATAAGGTACATGTAATATAAAAGCATATGTGACGAAGATGTTTTTGCAAGTCTCACGCGCAATGTGTACGTTATCGTCCGAATTCGTTCACTTCATTTCGTTCACTCTTTCTGATATAGTTCACTCAAGTGACATACACTATATGGAGATTAGTGAATGAGTGAATACGTGAACGATTTTGGACAGCTAAAGTTTTCAAATGCGTAACTCACTACCTTTGCTGTTCTTCTGCCGGCGGTTATCACACAGCGTTGCATTACTGCGAGCGCCCCCTTCTGGATTGAGGGTGAATTGCCTGTATTTGTTGTAAAGCCTCATGCACCGAACAAATTCCTAATATCTAAAATTAGGACTCGGAAATGTGTAAATATGTTATTAGCTATTGCCAAACTGCTGTGGATTGCAACTCCAAAAGTATTTCCATATATTTTTAAATCTCCAGTTTCATGCCTCTGGTTTAGTGATCATTAGCAAGTTGTTGTGAAATTGATGGCTCCTGAGCTAATCTCTTGATTACAGCCTCGATTTTTCTCCTGAATCGATTGATTTCCCCTGCTCCTCTGATTTTAATTAGCTTGTGGCTACTCTGCCTGCTGTGGATTTGTTTTCCGTGTCTGCGCTCATATTACCTTTTTTCTGGCTTCATCCCATCCTTCTCTCGGTTCTTTACTCTCGGCTCGTTCCTCCGTCACACTCTATGACTTCAGGCAGAGTTCAGATTCCACTTTAGCCGCTATTCACCATTGATTTTCTGCCTTCTGCTCAATGTCCAACTCTTTACACGTCCATCCCTCAATACCCACCTCTCCTCCCCCTCCATACCTCACTACCTCGCTTTTCTCTTTCTTTCACTCGTGCCATTCCTCACATCTCTCTTTATATCCTGTATTCTTTGCTAAATCTGTTTTCTTCCTTTCTTGCTCTTTACTTTTTGTCTCTATGGCCTTGTTTTTACCAGCAATTAACATTTGTCTCATTGATTCGATCACAAATGGTCAGTGGAGATTTATTCCTGCTTATACCTGGTGTTAAAGGATTAGTTCACCCAAAATTGAAAATTCTGTCACCTATCTCCTTATTATTATTATTATTTCTCTCTCCATGGAATACATAATATGAATAATATTTTGCCTGCTCTTTTCAGTGCAAATACAGTGAATGAGCCTTTCTAGCTTTGTCAGTATGCAAAAGGTATCAGGAAAGTGGTCCATTTAATTTGTGGTCCTCGGAATTCATACAGTATATTTTTGTATGGAACATTTTTCCATTTTTCGGGAAATTAATCTCAGGATAACAAATTACTTTAATTTTAGAATCTTAGAATCTTTTAATTTTAGAATCTAAGCATTTTTCAGCATCATTACTCCAGTCTTTAGTGTCACATGGTCCTTCAAAATCATTCTAATATTCTGATTTATTATCAGTGCTGGAAACAGTTGTGTTGCTTACTATTTTTTTTGGAACCTGTGATACTTTTTTCAAGATTTTTTGTTGAATAAAAAGTTAAAAAGAAGAGCATTTATTTTAAATAGATATATTTTCTAACAATATACACTACTGTTCAAAAGTTTGGGGTTAGTACATTTTTATTCTTTCTTTTTTTTGATACTTTTATTCACCAAGGATGTGTTAAATTAATAAAAAGTAGCATAGATTTACATTATTAGAAAGATTTCGATTTTGAATAAATGCTGTTCTTTTTAACTTCTTATTCATCAAAGAATCCTGGAAAAAAGAATCACGGGTTCCAAAAAAATATATGGCAGCACAGCTCTTCCCAACACTGGTAATTCTTATAATAAATCAGCATATTAGAATGATTTCTGAAGGATCATGTGACACTTAAGACTGGAGTAACAGCTGATGAAAATTCAGCTTTGCATCACAGGAAAAAAATATATTTCAAAGTATATTAAAATAAAAAAACATTATTTTATGTTGTAATAACATATTGCAATATTATTGTTTTTTTTTTCTGTATTTTTGATCAAATAAATGCAGTCTTGATGAGCAGAAGAGACTTCTTTAAAAAACTTTATAAGTCTTACTGTTCCCAAACTTTTGAGCGGTAGTGTGTACTTGCAATAGTTCTACTTTTGTACAATCAGATATACTTCAGTATATATTTAGTTGGACCTCAGCACTATTTCCGCACAATTAAAGTGCATTAGGCACAAAAGGAATGAGTTGGTCTGTTTTTTTTTGTTTTTTTTTTTGGTTTCTCAGTACTTATGTGTTTTATTCTTCAGTATTTTTCTCCCCCTTTTAATGTCACTATGTCTTATGTCTCTCCATCACCTCATTCTTCCTCTCTTCATCCCTCAGTACGTCCCTTGTCCTGTATTGATCTGGACAATATTGATTGAGCTTTGAGTGCACTACCATATTTTCAACCATTAATAATCTTACATATAATGATTTATCATGCTTATATTATAATGCATGTATGCTCCAGCCTCTTGCTTTGTGAACAGACAGTCACGCTTTATCGATCCTCGAGGGTAAATTGAGAAAAGAAAAATTCGGAAGGCATTATTCGGAAAGCATTTCATCAGCGTTTGTTCTGTCTGGCAATATACATCTTGTGTGTCACAATGTTACTGCAGCGTTAGTAAAGCGTCTCGCTCTGCCATGGGTGCAAAATGACCAGTTTTGAGCGTCTCACTGCTCTGTCTGTAACTTACCGTAGCAGCTCTTGAAATGGCCTCTAGCGAAATACACGAAAAGCACATTCACTTGAACACATACACAGTGACACACCTTGCGTGACCTTGAAGAACTAATATACGCAATTGTTTGTTAATTTGCGTAAGTGTGCATCTTCACGCTCTTTTCACATTCCAATTAAGCAAATTTATGTTTTTAGGTCTGCTGTTTGCTTCCAGTGTGTATCTATGTTTTTAGGTCTGCTGTTTGCTTCCAGAGTGAATCTAACATTTCCTGGAAGAGACGCAAGAGTGTTTATAAACATAAATGTAGCCTTGCCTGTTTATATTTGCTGATTTTGTAGTGACTGGACAATTTTATGTGTATGTATGGCAGCTGTGTTGATAGATGCTTTGTGTGATTTCATTAAGTGTAGTAGAGCCCACAGCTGTCTTTCACACACACCAGAGCGATAGAGAGTGAATCATACGTTTTTGATTGTATGTTTTAGCTCAAAGCCAGCTATCAGGTGCTCTCTCATTGTTTACAGGTTTTACAACACAGGGGTCAAATGTCAGGATAAAAATATTCTAGTAAGTGCCACATTTAGTGCAACCAGCACTGTGGTGTGACAGTGGGCGAAACCTCAGGACAAATAATCAGACATTTGTCTGAAGACATTCATTTTCAATAATGATTTGACTATATTAAAAATATGAACTGTACTAATGAGCCCATTTTTGCCCCATAACTGATAAATTGGTGATGTTTAGTCTAAATAAAAAATAAATCACTAAAAACTAAAATTAAAAACTGAAATTAGTAGTTTTAAATACTGGTGAATAGTGTTAATTTCTTTAACGAAAACTGTGACGAAAAATGTTTATTGACAAGCTTTTTTTTCCCAAGAGTAAAACGAGGTAATGAAGAGACGAGGTCAATGAATGATAACTGTGACCATATCAACAGCAATATTGTTGACGATAAAAGATAAGACTGAAATGCCGCTACTACATAAGCAGGACCTAAAGTTAACACTCGCCAAGCTCCAAATGCGAGTAAAAATAGGCGTTTACGAGTATATGTAACTTTTACGAAATATAACAATGGAATGTAGTCAAAACAACAGCCAGTTTTTAAAGAGATTCGCTCTTTCTGATGCAAGCGAATAAAACAATCTTTTGTGAACACAAGATCATCGTGATTAGCTGTTCTGTCATAAGCGACGAGCGAATCAAATTATGAAATACAAACAGGCTGATAAGGTCAGAGAAGTGTGATGGCCAGCTTATCCCTAGACATAGTTCTAATAAATTTTACCTGAGAAGATATGTCTGCTTCATTTCGGAAGAATTACTTTTCCCTTCTTTATTCTTCATAACCCGAGAATGTGGCGACACATACCTGGGGTTATGCCGCCTAGACGGTGAAGTATAGTTTGAAAGGCTGCATGTTCGGCTGTACGCATACGCTGAACCACTTCAGACAGCGCAGCAGTAGCGCTTCAACGGACGAAAACACTCACAATTACGTCAAAATGCACAGTTTTGGCGAGTTACCTCGTAAATGTATTTTTAAATGAGTTATAAAGTATTAAATGACAGTAAAGAGTTTGGAGAAAATCGGATATGTGCCAGATCCATGTCATGTGCATCAAGTTTTAAAGAGGCCGCGCTGTTTTTAAAGTGAAACCTAACCTGCTGAAGTCTGTCACTGATGTAAATCAAAGAACAAAAGAAAAAGAGAAATCATCACACGACTGCTCTAGTCGCTGATTAACTTTTGTAGCTTGAATAAAGATTAATCTGTATATAGTTTATGCATATACAATTTATAGTTTATGTAAAGATTGTTTTAAAATCACTTAAATGAAAAGTTATGTATTTCCTAAAAGCCTAGCTTTCAATTATACTTTCAATTAATGTTTAATGGCTATAATTAATAGGTAAAATTGAGGGAAATGCGTTTAATGGAGACACCAGTAGCAGGACAAATTAAAAACATTGTAAAAATGTTTAGTCATTTTAGTAGTAATAACTGCGAAGCCATGAAATGCTTGAAATGCATAAAACGTCCATGAAACGTTTTTTTTTTCACTTTGCGAAAAAAAAAAAAAAAAAAAAAAGGGGTTTCATGGCCGGTAAAAGAAAAATTTTGGCCGATAATTTTTATCACGTCACTGGCCATTGGCAGGTGTGGCAAAAAGTATGAAAAAATATGTTTTGGCCTTTTCCCTAGGCCATAGTGGGCTTGATCTTGTTACATAGTGCATTCCACAATACGAATTTCCCATCTTAGATTTATTTGATTTTGATAACTAATCAACAAACCATCAATTAAAACCAAGATACAAATTATACATAGCCTTTGTGTAAATATCTTTCTTTCTTCTTTCTTTTTTTTTTTTTTTAGCCTACGACTATCCCACATTCTGAAATTAACCCTTTTTTTAATTATCCTAAAGGATGTCATAATGTTATTGTTGTTTTATTTTGTTATTTAATCTCCGTTTACAAACCAAAATAAAATACCAGTCAGTTTGCAATCTGTCCCTTTGCGCCACCTGGCGGTAGTTTCGTTAACGACTTTAACACGTGACTGACTTGCAGTTAACGCCATGGCCCTGCAGCGGCGGTAGTACTCATTTTGGCTGTTCACCTACTGTACAAATCGTTTGTTCAACCAAAAAGGATCTTCCACAAACAAAAACATATGAAGTGGTCAAAAATTGTGTCTGACCCACTCCCTTCCTCGGGGCGTCTTGCCGTCCAGTTATCACGCCCTTTATGACATTCACAATTCTCTTTCGTAATTAACAGATTAAACTCGAACAAAACACAAACAAATAATATTTAAACATAAATACAAAACAAAAATACATTTTCTTAAATGGCTATAACAGGATACATTTTCTTCCCAATGTTTTGCTATATTTTTGCAGTCTGGCAACCATGCGCACATGTGCGCTCTTCATTGTGGAAGCACTGACTGTGATCTGAAAACACAGACAAACAATTAAGCTGAAGTTTTGCAATCTCCACGTGAGATGTTCGGCTAAAATAAATGTGTCATTCAGCCTGTCTGTGTTCTGTCATGAGATCTCAACTATTTTGTACTTAACTGCTGTTGTTTTAATAGAGTTTGGATTTACTATTAGGAATTTCACTGTTATAATTTTGCTTGTTTGTTTGTTTTTACCAGTTTTCATAATGTAGACAGAGTGCATATCTAAGGCTTTGATAATAATTTGTATATTAAATAACCTATAATAAACCAATATACTAGATGAGGTAAAATAAACCATGAGTCCACTTTCTATTGATTTGTGCTTATTGGTGAAGTGCAATACCTAAAATGTAAAAAATTATTTCTCAAACGACAACAATCTTTTTGATTATAATTTTAAGCAAAAATATTTTTTTTATCAGTATAACTATTATACAACATGACGAATATGTGACGTTTCATTGACTAAACTAGACTAACATGCTCAGACATTTAGTTGACTAAGACTTGACTAAAAAACAGGACAAGGTTGACTAAATATGGTAATAACTAAAAATTACATGTGACACAGGACTAAAACTAAATTTAAAAATGGCTGACAAAATTAACACTACTAGTGAATTTAGCATTATAGAATTGCAGAAGATTACTTTTAACCGTGAGAATTATATAATGACGATGGTCATCTAAACATATTACAATTCAATATTGACCAACATCACATTAGCTGATACCAATAATTAGAAAAATCTCTGATATTGATTATGATGGTGTTTATGTATACGTATCTAATACCATCAGAGCAAGCAGCTGTAGAAAAACTAGTACAAACAAGAATATCAGTAACCTTCCTCAATCACTGTCCCTCAAGTCAGTGTCATTGTGGAAGTAGTTGAAAATACAGTATATGTAACGTATTGTCAATGTGTTTTCCTCCAACAGTCTGGGCCACTTCTATTCACTAGGTTCAAGATCATTTTTAAAACTCTCCAATCCAGTTTGGTATTTTATCTGTCAAGGATTAGAAAGCAGGTGGAATTTTAAACCACCTGCAAAAAAAGGTCAGCAAGCAAACTGTGAAAAGATGCTCGAATCTTATTTATTTATATCCTGTATTGATTGCTCTGTGTGTAGCACAGCAGCTGTAGATGTTTGTTGTTACCAGTTTTCTTTTCCTCATCAAAGCCCATTTGCTCAGAGCTGTGGTGATCATGCGGGTTATTCAGGTTCAAATCTGGCTTGCAACATTTCCAAATCCTGTTCTCGCTCTCTTATCGTTTCCAGTTTCAAGTGTACTGAAACAGTGCTCAAAAATAATAATTCAAATTTCTCTAGAATGCAAAATCAATAAATTAGGGCTGCCAAACGATTAATCGCGATTAATTACGTACAGAATAAAAGTTTGTTTATTATTTGTATATATTATTTTGTAGATATAAATACAAACACATTCATGTATATATTTAAGAAATATTTACAAGTATATGTATTTCTTGCAATTGTTATATAATTTATGTTATATATATATATAAATAAAAATATTTTTTACATAACATATTTCTCTTAAATATATACATTAATTTGTGTGTACTTATATATACATAATAATTACACACAGTACACACGCATTCATTAGGCAAACTCAAACTTTTTTTTTGTATGCGATTAATCGTGATTAATTGTTTGACAGCCATAAATTAAATCCATAAAATGCTCTCTAGGATGTTGTACTACATTATGGTGTTGACTTATATAAAGTCTTATATACTCTTCTTATGGAGTGTGCAACATTTAAATTCACAGTGACTTCTAGAGTACACTGATGCTTTATAAATGTACTCTGGAGAACACTTCCGTCTTTTGTTCAGTGCGTTATGTTTGTTTGTTCTTTTATCTCAGGTCTGTAGTTTGATGTATTAAGAGCCGTTCTCGTCTCTTGAGATATAGGAAGGTGTTATCGCTGTGCTCTTAGAGAAATCACTTCTTGTGGACACAAGCGCAAACAGGATTGGAGCCACTTATTTGTCTACACATTCACACTGAAATTGTACGCTTTCTTTTGTTATCACTCTGTCCTGATACCTTTTTGGTGCTCATGTTTTCCTGCACTGATGCGCAGAAGTGTCTGACCTGAACGAAAGTGAAGAACCAAGACAATTAAAGTCATGGATATGCTAGTCGTATACTTTTTTTTTCTTTCCGGTTCAGGAAAGAAAAAAACATTACACATTACACATCCAAGATGTTAATGTCTTTCTTTCTTCAGTCACAAAGAAATGAAGATTTTTAAGGAAAATGTTCCAGAATTTTCTCCATATAATGGACTTCAATGGAGGCCATAGATTTGAAGGTCCAAAATGCAGTTTCAATGCAGCTTCAAAGGGCTCTACACAATCCTAGCTGAAGAATAAGGGTCTTATCTAGCGAAACGATCTACTTATTATATTTATATAGTTTTTAACCACAAATACTTGGCGTGCACTGGCTCTGCGATGCGCATGCGAGTCTTCACATTACATAATCCTGTTGGAAAGGTCACGCATGCTTAGTTCTTCGTCTTTGTAGTTCGGTTAAAAACCCCATCTCATTTTCTCCTCCAACTTTAAATCATCCAACATCATTGTTTTACCTTTTTTTGTAAAAAAACATTTCACTTTCTTTGCATGTTCACTCTGTAAACACTGGGTCGGTACTTCCGCCTACGTCACGCGTGACCTTTCCAACATCACCTAATAAAGACGCATCGCAGAGCTAGAGCAAGCCGACCATTTGTGGCTAAAAAGTGTTTAAATATACTTTTTAAAAAAAAAAAATTGTATCTAGATAAGACCCGTATTCCTCGTCTGGGATCGTGTAGAATACTTTGAAGCTGCATTGAAACTGCATTTTGGACTTTCAAATCATTGGCCACCATTGAAGTTCACTATATGGAGAAAAATCCTAAAATGTTTTCCTCAAAAAATCGTAATTTCTTTACAACTGAAGAAAGAAAGATGGATGACATGGGGGCGAGTAAACTATCAGGAATTTTTTGTTCTAGAAGTGAACTGTTCCTTTAAGCATTATGAGCATGTACATGTGTCTATTTTATCTTTAACTACATCGTTTGAATATCCAGTAGGATTTGAATTTCAGTAACTGCTGTGATGGATACCATGATTCTGTTTCTTAAAAACAACACTGACTCATTCTACAGGTTACATTTGTCTTTATGTGTTTAAAAAATGAATCATTGAATCATTTACTTATGACTCAATTAAATTTTGATTATCAGTAAGATGTCTTGTTAAATGTAGAACCAAGAAAGAGTCCTTCACAGCCCACACGTGAATGCTGTTTGTAATGTCTGACTCATTCTAGTAAATTGGTTTGTTCAGATGGTTTATGTAAATAAACATATGTATGTATGTGTGCTGCATTTTAGGTCTTACATTCTTAAATTTCTTTTGGAGTGATGCTGTAGGTTAGAAGTGCAGGAAACACTGCTGTCTGCCTCCAAGGGAAGGAAAGAATGTGTAGGTGCTTGTGTATGTGTGTATGTTTGTGAACTGTGCAGATATAAATGACTGTCAGCGGGACAGTAAGGTCAGTTGTGGATCAGAAGTCGGTCCAGCCCAGCAGTTCATCAGAGGAGAGATGTACAGAACAAGAGTGAGAGATACGGCCTGAAGAGAGTGATTTAAGGACAGTGTGAGGAGTCCTTGATGGTAATCTGAATGATGAAAGAAGGGAGAGAAAGAGGGAAGGACAGGCACATACACAATCACATTCATTACTTTCAACACACAAATGCACCTGACAAACAAACTCTAGGACCAGTGAACTTTTGCATTGTATTTGGAAGTAGAGAAGGCATACTTAGACTTAAAAGGGATAGTTCAGACTGTCAATAATTACTCACCTTCATGTCGTTCCAAACCTGTAAGACCTTTGTTCATCTTCGGAACACAAGTTAATATATTTTTGATGAAATCCAAGAGTTTTCTGACCCTGCATAGACAGCTACAACGTTCAAGGCCGAGAAAGGTAGTAAGGACATTGTTAAAATAGTCCATGTAACGTCAATGGTTCAACCTTAATTTTTTGAATCTATGAGAGAACTTTTTGTGTGTAAAGAAAACAAAAATATTTAGTACACACACTAAACATCTATTTAAATGTAAAATGCAAAACAAAAAAAAAAGGGTATAGAAAAAAAAATGTTTAAAATCCTCACCGTGACAGAGAAACAGATGTGTTTGTGTATGTGTGTATGTGGTCTGTCTTCAGTTGCACAAGTGTGTGTGAAATGAATTTGTGGTTGTTCCCAAGTGAGTAGGATGGCCATAGCAGGAGATCGCAGACTCTTTTCTGCTCTTCTACACACACGCACACACGCATACACTATGACACACCATCACCACCTCCAGCCAATTTTCTTCAGCAAAGACCTTCTTCCCCCCCAGACAGAGTTCCTCTGCAAAGCTGGCATTTCAAAACATACAAATACATTACTGGCGAAGTAGAAGTCTTGGATAAGGTAGGGATTGCTTACAAAAAGTGTAAGATACTTTTCAGCAATAGCTTTCTCTGGAAGGAACATTTCCGCTGTCTGTATGTTTTGAGAGCTTATTAGAGGATGTAAAGACGGGGAGATTGAGTGGGTGATGGGTGAACTGTGGGTTTGTGGAAGGTGTTTTTGTCACTGTGTGTGTGTGTGTCAGTGGCTGATGGAGTGTAACTCTTATCGGGACTGGAGATCAGGTCTCAGTAATTACAGGGTGGAACTCCAGATGGTGTCTGTTGCTGAGGTAACACATTAACTGGAGCGCCGTCCTCCTCTAGATTGATTAAATAAACACAACTCAGATCTGTGAATCCAAATCACAGGAGTTTGTGGCACAAGTGTTTCTCAATTCATTCATTTATTGGCAGAAGTGGGGGTCTGAATAACGTGCGTTTTCTTTCCTTGCGGAAAATAATCTCAGTGTATTGCTCCTAGGAGGATTGTGTGTTAAGTTTAAAGATGTATTTGCATATAATATTGGAAATATTTGAATTTTTTAAGGAATTTTAATAATTTTATCTATCTATCTATCTATCTATCTATCTATCTATCTATCTATCTATCTATCTATCTATCTATCTATCTATCTATCTATCTATCTATC
>JAHKKF010473391.1:0-18100 GCA_019740295.1 Labeo calbasu
CTCATAATGTGACTTTACATCTAGAAATTGAGACTTTGCTATTCAGAATTGTGAATTATATCTCATAATGTGACTTTATATCTAGAAATTGCAACTTTTCCACTTACAACTGTGAATTTATATCTCATAATGTGACTTTATATATAGAAATTGCAACTTTGCTACTCATAATTGTGAATTTTTATCTCATAATGTGACTTTACATCTAGAAGTTGTGACTTTGCTACTCATAATTGTGAATTATATTTCATAATGTGATTTTACATGTAGAAATGTGACTTTGCTACTTATAATTGTGAATTTATATTTCATAATGTGACTTTAGATCTAGAATTGCAACTTTGTTACTCATGATTATGAATTTATTTCTCATAATGTGACTTTATATCTAGTAAATGCTACTTTGTTACTCATAATTGTGAATTTATATCTCATTGTGACTTTATATCTACAAATTGCAACTTTGTTACTTATATTTGTGAATTTATATCTGATTATGTGACTACTTTACCAACTGTGACTTTATTACTTAGAATTTTGACTGTATATGCCATAAAATGACTTTATACCTTGCAGTTGTGACTTTGTTACTAATAACTGTAAATTTATATCTCATAATGTGACTTTTTACCAAGAAATTGTGACTTTGTTACTTATATTTGTAAATTTATATCTCAAAACTGTCGTAACTGTACCAGTTGCGACTTTGTTACTCAAAACTGTGACTTTCTATTTTGTGATGTGAATTTACAGTATATTTCACAATTGCAACTTCGTTACTGATAATATGTAATATTTAACATAATATTTGTGGCTTTGTTACTTATAATTGTGAATTTCTCTTCATATCTATCTAACTTTATATGCCATAATATGACTTCATACTTTGCATTTGTGACTTTGTTACTCACAGTTGTGAATTTATATCTTATAATGAGACTTTATACCTGCTGTACCCATTATACTTCGTTACTCATAGCTGTAAATTTCTATCTTATAATAACTTTATATCTATCAATTCCAACTTTGTTACACATAACTGTGACTTTATATGCTATAATATGACTCTTGCAGTTGTGACTTTGTTACTCATATTTGTGATTTTACATGTCAAAATTGTGAATTTATATTGCACAGTGTGACTCCATATCTCAGCATGTGCCTATTTCGTATTCATAACTTTATATCTGACAATTACCCATTTTATTTTTTACTCTGAGGCGGAAACAAGCTTTAATACAAATTCCTCAAGTTCCTCAAGGAAAACCATAAAAGGGCCATCTGGAGTACACTACGCAGTGTGTTGCAAGTGTACGAAAGTGTGCAAACACACACTGTTCTGATTGGCTGTGGTTTTATATTTTTGCTTTCAGCAAAGACAGAAAAATTGCTTGTTGCTGGAATCTCGCCGCTCTAGGACAGTGTTTTTTTAAAACAGTTGCGCTAAAACAAAATAACTCAGTTAAAATCCTTGCTCTAATACAATCATCTGAGTATCTATGGTCGTTTCTGTATAAAACAATGCTATAAAAACAAGAGCATGACCTTCACACAAATGAGGAAAAGCTTTTATAGCCTCCCAAAAGCCTCATTTATCTTGTTTTCTCTCTTCGCTGCTTCCAGTTCTGAATAAATGTTATTACAGTGTGTGTGTGTGTTGGATACTTACCATCCTCAACCTCATACTCTCTGTCAGTCCAGTCTTGGCCTGCTATCCTCCATTCAGCCTTATACTTGAGAATAGGCACTCCTCCACTGGAGGCAGGCTCATCGAACTCCACCATTGCTGTGCTGGAATACGGCTCCACACGCTCGATAGAGGGGGCCGAAGGCACATCTAGAAAACACACACACACATACTTATACACACACTGGCGTACTGCTCTGCGCACACATGCAGGGCACCACAAAAATGTGAGTGAAGCAATAGACAAACTGAAACAATGAAAAATTGTTATGGGCTTGGGGAATGGTTCACCAAGGGAACTGTTATTGCACTGGCCAGTACAGTTTTTCCCTGAAGCACGAGTAAAATATCTTTCAGACAAACCAAGATATTGTTTAAAGTGGTCATATCATGAGGAATCAAATTTTCCTTGAACTTCTGAGATGAAAGAGTCTGATGTACTATGAAAACAAACTGCAACTTTCAGAAGAAAGCTAGAACAATGCTACAAAAGCGGCTTGTTTTAACCTTCCCAACCTTTGAACATCGGACAGATGCATTCATGTGAAAATTACTGTTTTCAAACATTCCTCCAAACAGTCTGCAATTCTGTTTTTTGCCACTAGAGGCACTGGAATTCCACATTCTCCTTTAAATGCGGCTAAGTTTGCCAAAGTCTATTTTCCACTCTGCGTACCCTCCCGAGGGATCCCAGAATTACAAACACAAATCTGATATTTATTTGTGACCAGCTTCCTGATCGTTTAAGTCCTTATTAAGATCTAAACAATTTGAAACTAACGTTTCAGTGTGGACTGTTTTGTAATCCTGTTAGAATTTAATGAAAGCTTTGCCAAGAAGCTGTTTTCAAAGGATGCGTGATCTATAAAAAGTATTGGATGCAAACAGCAATCCCACAGCACACAATGAAAAAAAAGTGTTTTTTTTATAGCAGTCTTAAAGACACAGTAGCAAAAAACAGTCCGAACTGTGATTAAAAATATGTGTTTGTTACTAAAACGTTTACTAGCAACACCCTCGGGGGGAAAATATATTCGTAAATATATATAAAATTACACGCCTTCCCTCATATAACACACTTACTCAGTAAAACTTGCTGTTAGAGGAATGAGACTTTATCGCACAATAAAAAGTGTGGTGGCTCTAAAGCCTGTGAGGTAGAAAAGAGGCGTCACTACTGCACCGCCTCATCGCATTGAGACTAAATAATCACCTCACTGCCTTCCACACCATTTCACATCTGCCCCACTTTACAGAGCACCAAAAATATCAGAGTCAGTGTCGCATTTAACCGTCGAATCTGCAGCCTGAAAATTATACCCTGCTGTTTTTATTACCCAAGAGTCTCAGCCTAAAAAATACGAGCGCAGGCTCTGATCTGAAGCTAAAACATCTCTGTCTGAGGGAGATTTACTTTTCGCATACCTGCTGGATTATGAATTGGTACCAGGGGGGGATTTTAGAAGCGGTTTGTCTATGTTACAACACCCTTTGTGAAGATGTGTGAACAGCTAATTAGAACCTTTGGAATGACAATTTGTGATTGATTCGTGTAAAGCTAATTGAACATTTACAAACCTGCTTGGACCAAAATGAATTCCTTTGACTCTGTGCCGATGACATTCGTAGCCGTACAGTTGTAACTGCCAAAGTCGTTCTGGGACTCCGGAGTGACCTGTCAGAGACAAAAAAAGCCACGTCAAGGCACCGCCTCTCTTTTGACCTAGCTAGCATGACATAGACATTAGCTGGTTAAGGGAAGCTCATTGCCATGGCAATGGCAGTGACCTCCTATTCTGCACCGCTGGCATTCACCTCGCTCGATATTTATTGAATGACAGGGAGCGAGAGAAAGAATGGACACGTACTGTCTCCATTAGCTTCAACAGCTTGGTAAAATGTGCCATGGGAACAGGGACAGTGACAGAGAACATTTCAAGCTTCACAGAGCAGTCAAAAAGCAATCTCTCATGCAATGGTGAACCACATATTTAAAGCCCCCTCACTGAGAACCAAGAGACAAAGCCCCGCCCACAAGTGGTGACATCATGGAAAGGAAAGGAAAGGAAAGGAAAGGAAAGGAAAGGAAAGGAAAGGACGTGTGGCCAAGTATGGTGACCCATACTCGGAATTTGTGCTCTGCATTTAACCCATCCAAGTGCACACACACAGTAGTGAACACACACACACACCGTGAACACACACCCAGAGCAGTGGGCAGCCATATTTCTATCGCTGTGGCACCCAGGGAGCAGTTGGGGGTTCGGTGCCTTGCTCAAGGGACTCACCTCAGTCGTGGTATTGAGGGTGGCGAGATCGCTGGTTATTCACTCCCCCTACCTTCAGTCCCTGCCGAAACCTTGGACTCGAACCCGCAACCTTTGCTCCCTAACTCCCTAACCATTAGGCCACGGCTGCTTGTGTGAATGTTTAACAGTTTTGCTGATTTATGTCATTTTGAAAGTGTAACTTTGAGGGTCTATAATGAGTTAAGGGTTGAATGTTTATGTTTAAATATTATAAAACCCGTTCCAAAAACCTTTGTTCATCTTTGGAACACAAATTTAGATATTTTTGATGAAATACAAAAGCTTTCTGATCCTGCATAGACAGCAATGCAACTGACACATTTAAGGACCAGAAAGGTAGTAAGGACATCGTTAAAATAGCCCATTTGACAACAGTGGTTCAACCTTAATTTTATGAAGCTGTGAGAATACTTTCGGTGTGCAAAGAAAACAAAAATAACGACTTTACCTTTTCTTTCCTACCTTTCTGGGCCTTGAACGTGTCAGTTGCATTGTTGTCTACGCAGTGTCAAAAAGCTCTCGGATTTCATCAAAAATATCTTAATTTGTGTTCCAAAAATGAACGATGAGGGTGAGTAATTAATGACAGAAATGTGATTTTTGTTACATACAGTTTTATGCAAAAGTTTGGGAACCCTTCGCTGAATCTGTGAAAATGTGAAGAACTTCAACAAAATGAGAGAGATCATACAAAATGCATGCTATTTTTTATTTAGTACTGTCCCGAGTAAGATTTTAAACACGATGCATTAAGAGCTGGGGGGTGAAAACTTTTGAACAGGATGATGTCCAAATTTTTCTTATTTTGTTGAAATATAATTTTTTTCCATTTAGTACTGCCCTTCGGAAGATACTTGCATGTTTCCCGGAAGACAAATTAAGTACAAATTACCTTGATCTTTAAATTCAAAAAGTTTTCACCCCCTGGCTCCTAATGTGTCGTGTTTTCTTCTGGAGCATCAGTGAATGTTTGAACCTTTTTTATAGCTGTGTTTGAGCCCCTCAGTTGTTCTCAGTGTGAAAAAAATGAATCTCAAAATCATACAGTCACTGCTGGTTCAAATGTGTAAAAGATGCTGGAAAACTGAAGAATCTGCAGGACCTGGAGGATTTTTCTTAAGAACAGTGCTCAGTTTAACTGTTTAGAACAAACAAGGGACTCATGAACAACCATCACAAAACAAAACAAAACAAAAAACAGTCATAGATTATCCATGTAACCACACACAGTATTAAGATCCAAGGGTTCCCAAACTTTTGCAGGGGGTTATTTTAATAATTCCAGTTATTTTTTGGTCTTGTGGACTATATGTAAACATCTTTTATGTAAAATATCTAATTCAGGACGCTACTAAATAAAAACTAAATAACATGCATTTTGTATGATCTGTCTTATATTGTTAAAATTATTCACATTTTCACAGATTCTGCAAGGGGCTCCCAAACTTTAGATGCTAAAAACTGTGCTTTGCAAGACTCCAAAAACAATATGCTCCATGCAGGTCATTCACAATGCGTCGTTATACAGAAAGCAAATTATTGTAATTAATGTTATCAGTCAGTAATGCGAAAACTAAATCAAAAATCAAGCGACTATAGAACTAAAATGACATTAATTATTCTACAACACAATAAAAACAAGTCATTACATTCTCAGCACTTGCAGACTCTGAAGGCTGGGTATATGTGTGTTCAGCTCTATTTTGTACATAAATTCAGAACACAGGTTACTGGAAAGAAAAAAACAGTAATTACTGTGTTTCTAAATTCAGTATCGACAGCCGCTATTGCTATGATTTAATATCAAACGCTACAGAGTGCTGAAGTATACTGAAAATGAGCCCAGAAAGCAATTATTAGTGTCAAACACATCTTTAGTGTTGAAACTTTAATGAGGGGGCATCTAAAAGCTGATGGGCTGGAGCGTTGATGCCGTACCTCCAGGAAGCTGGCAGCAGGAGTGTTGTAGATCTTGACGTTGGTGGTATTAGTGCTAGGCAGCAGCAGGCCATCACGAAACCACAAAACGGAGGCGGCCGGGTGAGCGAGGGCCTCGCAGGTGATGTTAGCCGGATTACCCTCCCAGGTGAACACCGCCGCAGGGCCTTGGATCTTCGGAGCATCTGTAATTATACACAGTGTCAGCCAAGTGCAACCAACACATGGACTGTTCCAGAGATAGACCTTGGGGCAAAAAACACAATGGCTTCCAGCTGGCATACATACCTCAACTATCTTTCAGAATTGCAATTTCTGATATCTGCCCTATTGTCTGTTGTGATTGTTGCCCCCTGACGTTCGGCTACTTCGGCTAACTAGACCTTTCACTCCAGGATTAACACATGCAGTTGAGTCATCACATTTCCCATAAAGCTGATAAGACATATCCACTCAAATCTTATCGCTATCTCAGGACCACAGGCTGCTGAGATAATGTCGGCGCCCCAAAACATAATGTCTCTCTTTTGGATGAAACGGCCAGTGACATCTTATCACAGCAGTAGTTGAAATTAAAATTGGCGAATTTAAGGCATGAAATGATTCACGGTTTCATGTGCGACTTTAGGAGAAGGCGTTCTTACCTTGTTGATGTAAGTAAACAAAAAACTCTGCATGAAGATGTTTACTGATTCTAGAATAAACAGTCTTTCCAACTGGCTGCCAGCCTAAAACTTCATTTTTACTCTGAGGCTGAGCTCTTTTTCAGTAAAACAACACGTAAACAACCGAGCGAAAGAAGAAAATGCATTTTAATGTAAACTTGAAGTAAAAGGTGGGAAATAAAAGAAATGTACAGTCATGCAAAACAGAACGAGAGTATCTGAGCATGGGAGTGAACAATCTCATCTAGGATCATTTGAAGCAGACAAAGCACCTTTTCTTATCGCTAATTACTGCGAAACGCTCCGTGCACTCAACCAAGAAGCTGATTACTCACAAGCCGGGCTGTGGCAAACTGCATTTCCACACAATTTCTATCAATTGCACATTGTGATGCTATCTCAGGAACGGGAGAAGATTTTTAGGGCAAGAAAAATTAATCCAATTAGACTTTCATTGCACTTCAAGCTTCACTCCCTCCCACTTTTCTGAATTAGATTGTGGGAATGCTTAAAAATGCGCGAGCAGATGAAAATAACTTTAAAGCTAGCTTTACTGTAATTCCCTACCTGGCAAATGGCACAAAAGTGCACTCAGCCAACTGCAGTAAACATAATCTGATAAAATAAGCATTTGCTCTCAAAATTGAATTTAAGAATGTGAAGATGGCAGTATTTCATTTCATATGAAGAGCTCTGAATGTAAGAAATAAGCCCAAAGCTATAAAACACATCTGAGTATATGGCACTGTGATTTTTGGTGGAAAGCAAGTTTAATTTGTTTCAAGCAGACATATACTCAAACCGCCCTCAAACCACCAATTCCTTCACAAATCATTTTTGTTGTTAAATCGAATATTTTGCTATATACTGTATCTGTCAATACAAAACATTTCCCTGCTGGTCTAGGCTGGTTCGGCTGCTCTAGTTTCTGGCAAACAAGAAAGTCTTGTTGATTAAGTTATTTAAAAGGATACTTCACCCAAAAATGAAAATCACCCCAGGAATTACTCACCCTCAAGCCATCCTAGGTGTATATGACTTTCTTCTTTCAGACGAATACAGTCGGAGTTAAAAAACCGTCTCAGCTCTTCCAAGCTTTATAATAGCAGTGAATGGCTGTTGAAGTCCAATAAAGTACATCCATCCATCATACAAAGTGCTCCACATGATTTCAGGAGGTTAATAAAGCCCTTCTGAAGCAAATCAATGTGTTTGTGTAAAAAAAATGCATATTTAAAACTTTACAAACTGCAATTTCTAGCTTCCGCTAATCGTTGTACGCACATACACAAGACAGTGGCGTTCCAGCGGAATGTAGGATGTAAAATGAATATGCTAGTCTTGTGAGAACCAAGTTTTGTTTACAGCAAAGGAAAACCAGTCTTGGCTTATAACGAAATCCTTCAACATTCTTCTTGACAAATCCTCATTTTGTACGTCTAATTTGTGCCTGGTGTTTTGTTTCGCTCTCTCCACTGCACTTCCGCAGTTAGCGGAAGCTAGAGATTATGGTTTATAAAGTTTTAAACACATCAGTTCACTTTAGAAGGACTATATTAACCCCTGGAGTCATGTGGAGCACTTTTTATGATAGATTGATGCACTTTATTGGACTTCAAAGTCTTAACGCCCATCCACTGGCATTATAAAGCTGGCATTATAAGAGCCAGGAAATGTTTTAACATAACTCCAGTTGTTTTTGTCTGAAAGAAGAAAGTCATATACTTGAGGGTGAGGAAATCATGGGTAATTTTCATTTTTGGGTGAACTATCCCTTTAAGACCAAGGTGGTCTTATTTTTGGTTCCAGCATTCATTTACTGGTGTTTTATTACCCAGCAAAGGCTAGTAGCCGACAAAGATCAAAAGGAACATTGAGAAATCACAATCTGTCCACTTCACTGAACTCTGACACATTTGCCCTGAACACAACAAGACAAATAACCTACAAAGGACAAAGAGAGAAGTTTGTGGTTTAGCTTACAGCGCACTTCCAGGTACATGCTCTGGATGTCCTGACCAATGGAGTTGCGGGCAGTGCAGAGGTACTGGCCGGCATCGGTGAACTGCACGTATTTCAGAGTTAGAGAGGACACACGGGCATCGCTGCGCACAATCACGTTCCCATCCAGACTCTAGAAGAAGAGAAAGAGTAAGAAAGAGACATGCAAAATACAAGTATATTAGTCGAAGCCTAAAAAGCAGTGCTAGAGGAACAAGTGGGTACTTAAATAAATTAAAATTCTGCCATTATATACTCATGTCGTTCCAAACGTTTATACATTATGACTCTTATACAGTATGAAACACAAATCTTGACATCCACATTCACACATGAGAGAAATAGCAAAGTCCATTTGTGAATGAATCATTCAGAGCTGTTTTGTGAGCTGAATCAACCGATTCACCAAAAGGATCTGAATCGAAAAGAATGATTCATTCAAACCAAGTCAAGGTTTTCTTGTGAAAAACAACTTTAGGTCAGTCAGACAGGTTTGAAAAGACATGAGGGTGAGCAAATGATGACATTTTTCATTTCACCACTGAAAAACAATCCAGTTTTTATGTCATTCCTACACACAGCTACAGACACCAGTCGAAAGGAAGAGGGACGGCATGTCTTTGTGTTTCAGGCTCCGTCTGGGGCTCAGGGGGGTGTTTTAGGAGACAGTGAGGCAGGGATCAATAATGAAGTGGACCACACAGCAGGGGCCACTTTAAAGCCTTTTCTCCTCAAAGCCTGTTTGAACAGCACAGCTGGGACAATCTGCTAACAGTTTTACTCCCTGGCTCCATCCCGCACACATGCGCACGCTCTTTAGCTTGTACTGCACTTACTCTGCTGCCCATCTCTGGTTACTATGGTGATCTAAGATCCTATGGTTGGAGGGGCTTTGAATTCGGCAATCAATCCTAGTTCCAGCTGTTACAATGAAAAGCCGGCGTGTTTTTCATCACTGCGCTGTGTTGTTTGCATTTCAAAGCATTTCTTGCTAGTTTTCTTGCTAGTTTCACTAGTTTTCAAAAGCAACTAAAAGGGCCCTTCAGATCAGCTTCCGTATGGAGCAAATTCGTATCATTAACCCGTTATTACACATGTGCGGCGGACATGAAATACTTTTGGGAAGTTCAAAAACTGTGCCGTAGACTATTTTCTACAGCATTTTGGCAATTATTCTATACTTCTTAAACATGCAACCTAATGACCTAATGCTAATTGAGAAATCACATGGAATGTACTTTTCAAAGTTCATTTGCCACATCACATGACCATTTTAAAACGAAGTGAAGTAAAAAAAAATAAAAATAAAAAGGAAATGAAATTAAAGGACCTACTGAAGCTGTAAGACACCACAAATTCTCACAAAATTCTTGATTTCTCATTGAAAAATGGAAAATGTTTGACATTTTTATTGTAAATTCTTAACCAGTAAAACACAGGGTCAAAAATCTAATATTTCTTGTATACAGTAAATAAGGAGAAGATTTTGTCATTAATTTGAAGTTGTCCTTTTTTAACCACAAGGTTAAAATGGAGATCTATCAAGCGGTATTCATTTAATTAAGAAATATGGCCTTCACCATGTCTAATTACAAGTTAATAAATCTTAACATTATGTGAGGTCTCAGTTTTTATATCTTTAAATATTCTCTATTAATTAGTCGATTTTTACAATAATACATTATTAAATTAAAGTCAAAAATATTGGTTCTGTATTTAATTGGCACCTTATGAATGAGACTGGAAAAAAGTTCATGGACACGTTATGTGTAAACTCTCTATACATTACAACCATACATTAGCGAGTGATGCTAGACTTGGTAATTTTCGAAAGAATAAATCAAATGAAACCCACATATTAAAGACACTCATGTAATTGACAAGAAAATGAACAGACTGAGCGATGCACAGCTTCCAACTGAAGTCAAAAGTTTACATACACCTTGCAGAATCTGCCAAAATGTGAATTATTTGACCAAAATAAGAGGGATCATACAAAATGCATGGTATTTTTTATTTAGTACTGACTTGAATAAGATATTTCACATAAAAGATGTTTACATATAGTCCACAAGAGAAAATAATAGTTGAATTTATAAAAACAACCCTGTTCAAAAGTTCACATATGCTTGATTCTTAATACTGTGTTATTACCTGAATGATCCACAGCTGTGTTTTTTTTTTCAGCTGTGTTTTGTTTGTTTAGTGATAGTTGTTCATGAGTCCCTTGTTTGTCCTGAACAGTTAAACTGCCTGCTGTTCTTCATAAAAATCCTTCAGGTCCCACAAATTCTTTGTTTTTCCAGCATTTTTGTGTATTTTAATCCTTTCCAACAATGACTGTATGATTCTAAGATCCATCTTAGAATCTTAGAACTGAGAGACTCATATGCAACTATTACAGAAGGTTCAAACACTGGGGGTGAAAACTTTTTGAATTTGAACATCAGGGTAGATTTATCTTATTTTGTCTTCTGGGAAACATGTAAGTATCTTCTGTAGCTTCTGCAGGGCTGAAGGGAAATATGATACGTAGGCAAAATAAGAAAAATGTACACATCTTCATTCTGTTCAAAAGTTTACACCCCCAGCTCTTACTGTATCAGCTTTACTTCTGGAGCAACAGTGAGCATTTAAACCTTCTGTAATAGTCCTTCAGTTGTCCTCATGGTGAAAGATGGATCTCAAAATCATACAGTCATTGTTGGAAAGGGTTCAAATACACAAAAATGCTGAAAAACGAAAGAATTTGTGGGACCTAAAGGATTTTTCTGAAGAACAGCGGGCAGTTTAACTGTTCAGGACAAACAAGGGACTCATGAACAACTATTACTATCAAAAAAACAAACAAACAAACATCTGTGGATCATTTAGGTAACAACACAGTATTAAGAATCAAGTGTATGTAAATGTTTGAACAGGGACTGTTCAATTTTAATAAATTCAACTAATATTTTCTCTTGTGGACTATATGTAAACATCTTTTATGTGACATCTTATTCAGGTCAGTACTAAGTAAAAAATAAGATGCTTTTTATATAATCCCTCTCTTATTTTGCTAAAATAATTAACAGTTTGCAGATTCTGCAAGGTGTATGTAAACTTTTGACTGATAATAATGTGATAATTATTATATATATATATATATATATATAAAAAAGAAAGTTTTATCTTTTATTTGGAGTCTGTTGATTTCTTTTGCACTACAAGAATAAAAATGTAGATCTCTCAAACAATATTCATTTAATCAAGAAATGTGTCCTTGATGGAACTGAATGCATCTTTGTGAGATTTTAGTTTTCACCTTAAGGCAAAATATGCAATATTTTTGCATATATTCTTCATTTATTATTGCATATTTATAATAATTATAAATTATGCAATCTTTATTTGGTTTCCAATTTAATTGGCTACACATTTACAACCAAGCACCTTGTGAATGGAACTGAAAAAGCTTTTGCGTCAACTCTCCATATGTTACCCATACATTAGTGACTGACACATGTGGTTTCGACTTCAAAAGAAGAAATCAAACGGAAATCCACAGATTAATGACACTCATGTAATTTACAAGAAAATTAATTGACTGAGCGAATCTGACTTGAATAATGTGACCCATGTTAATCAGAGAGTGCAGCCTCTTCCATGACACGTTTAAATAGATTTATTAGTCATGCCAGCTGACACCATATTACTCAGTTAACAAATACAAGTTGCTCCTCCACTCCAGCGCCGAAGCCACCGGCCACAATATTCACATTACAGAAGGACATTTAGAGAGAACAAGAACAGCTGTCACACCTTCATATTAACAATAAGCATCGTTGACATTCACAATCAGTATTCACTGCAGCAGAATGAATAAAATAAGCCCGGATGCACTCTACATTTTTCATGCTTAGCGAAGCGTACTTTGTTTTACCTGCACTACAATGTCGCTATTGCATGTACATGCATACTAAATGAAATATGGGATGCTGTTTTGAGCATCGAATAACTCACCGCAAACTGCTCAGAGTATAATTCACATTTTTCTTTAAGTGAAGGCACCGCAAAACGTGAACATTAGCGGGGACCTTTCATCAGCGCCACAGACGGTCCCCTGACAGCGCGCGAAGACAGCTGGGAAATAAGATGTTTCTGAAACCTGCAGTGGCACTTCATTTATAAAGTGCCTGTTCAATGGTCAGTGAGAAATTTGACTGCGGAGCGGAAAAGAGTGTATGCGGCGCTGAAATCCAATCAATTCACAAACTTGATTTAAGGTGTGGTGGCTTAGTCACGATCTGAGGGATTGAGTGCTTTAAGTAACAACCAGGGTCTCGACCATAAATTCCATCCTGCTTGTGCCTCACGTTCAGAAGGTTGTTAGTATGCAGGGCTGTCGAGCGGGTCCCCTCCCGTTGCATAGTAATTGACAGTAAGCCGCATACGCAGCGTCTCTCCTGTTTTATGTGCGTACGTAGAGTCAGTCGCGTATAAACCACGATTTCTTTGAACGTTAACCTTGAACGCTTACGGCAAATCACTGCGCCTCTACCTCTTCGTCTGTTGTCAAATTTAGCAGAAAACAGTAGGGAGGGAGTGCGTTTCGGCTTAAGTTTTGGCACTGAAATGCAATCGCTGGCCCGTGCGCTTCTTATCTCACTTAATAGAGAATGTAGGAAGCCTCATTCTGCCCGTCCGTTTCTCCTGAAAGAGCAGGCGACAAACGGCGGAACAGAATCAGAGCTCACATTTAAGGTCTTCTGCGTGAAAGCAAAGGGATTTCTTCTTTTCCCCCGGGAGAAAATAGTAGGTGACGGGTATCATATTGTATGACTGCACTGACAAAGAGACAATGTAAGAAAAAAAAGCTGTTGCTGAGTGTCGCTGTCGCTGAGAAAAGCGAGCAAACTGTGTCCTGCACTTCAAATTTCATGCTAACAAGAAACTGGAAGAACACTCTGGCACAGACAAGATGGATCACAGTGTGTCCAAATGCGGAAGAGAATAAATCTCAACTTTTGATAAAGATGGCCTATCTTGGATTGATGCAAGACATGTTGAGAAATAGCTACCCTGAGGTGGTCTGCAGCAGTAAGAGTCTAGACGGTGAACAGGGAAGACGTTACAAGATTGAATGATAATTGAATCTGGTCAAGGTCACATACTGTAGTGTATACTTACCATTGTGTGTGTGTGTGTGTGTGTGTGTGTGTATACAGTATATATATAGACAGCATCTATAAGTAAACACTTTTATGAATAAACAACTTGATTGATCAGAAAACAAAGTTTAACACTCAATCGCATAACAGGACAATTGAAAACAGCGAATGTAAGTATTAACTAAGTACCGCTGTTAAACGATTAATCGTATCCAAAGTAAAGTGTTGTTTACATAATATATGTGTGTATACTGTGCATATTTATTATGCACATACAAATACACACACATCCATGCATATATTTAAGAAAAACATATTGTTTTAATATATTGTTTATATATTAAAAATATTTATATATAATATCAATTATATGAACATAAACATACATGGAAATATTTTCTAAATATATACTGTATGTGTATTTACTGTATATATATATATATATATATACACATAATAAATATACACAGTATACACTCATATATTATGTAACCAAAAACAAAATTGCATTCACATATAATGTACTCACCCCCTTGACATCCAAGATGTTCATGTCTTTCTTTCTTACAAGTTTTTGAGGAAAACATTTTAGCATTTTTCTCCATATAATGGACTGATATGGTGCCCCGATTTTGATCTTCCAAAATGTAGTTTAAATGCAGCTTCAAACAATGCCAAATGTGGTTGTAAACGATCCCAGCAGAGAAAGAAGGGTCTTATCTAGCGTAACGATCAGTTATTTTAATAAAAATAATACAATTTATATACTTTTTAATGCCAAACGCTTGTCTTGTCTTACTCTGCCTGGGCTGTTTTTGATTCATAATTTCGTAAAGAAATTATGTTTTTTGAGGGAAACATTTCAGATTTTTTCTCCATATAGTGGACTTCTACGGTGCCCCGAGTATGAACTTACAAAATGCAGTTTAAATGCGGCTTCAAACGATCCCAAATGCTGTTGTAAATGATCCCAGCCGAGGAAGGAGAGTCTTATCTAGCGAAACGATCAGTTATTTTCATAAAAATAATACAATTTATATACTTTTTAATGCTTGTCGTTTTGTCTTGCTCTGCCTGAACTCTGTTTTTTTATGGTTCATGACAGTTAGGGTATGTCGAAAAGCTCCCATTTCACGTTCTCCCTCAACTTCAAAATCATCCTATATCACTGTTTTACCTTTTTTGTTAAGGGTGTTTGATCTTCTTTGCATGTTCACTTTGCAAAGACTGGGTTGGTACTTCTGCAGCGATGTAGGATGATTTTTAAAAGATTTTTGAAGCTGACAGAAAAAATACGATCTGAGTTTTTCGACATAACCTAACTGTCTTGAGTCAGAATACACAGAGTTCTGGAAGAGAGACATTTTTGGTTAAATAAATGTAGCATCAGTGAGCATAAGAGACTTCTTTAAAAAAAAACTTATTTTGACTGGTAGAATACATATATACATATATATATATATATATATATATATATATACTCATATATTTAACTAAAAAAATCTATAAACTGACATTGAGATCTTTGTGGCAGAACTCTTTTTTTTTTTAGAAGTTGTTTTTTTACTTTAAATTTGCGCTATCAATCGATTAATTGCGAATAATCGCATATAAAATAAAAGCTAGCATTTTTTCGCACCCTCAGATTCCAGATTTTCAAATAGTTGTATCTTGGCCAAATATCTTCCTATCCTACAAATCACACATCTATGGAAAGCTTATTTATTCAGCTTTCAGATGATGTATAAATTTTAATTTAAAAAAAAAAGACCCTTATGACTGTTTTTTTGGTCCAGGGTTATATATATTTACATTTATATATGATTTATATAATACATAAATATATGTTACATATATTTATTAAATATATACATGCATGCATGTGTGTGTGTACATAAATATACACAGTAGACACACATACTTAATATAAACACAAACTATTTTTCTGAATGCGATTAATCGCGATTAATCATTTTGACAGCACTAATTAAAATATGTAAAAAAATAAAGGCATTCTTGATTTGATTCTGTATGAGTATGTCTGAAAACCAGGCTAACCAGTTAAAATGAGCTGTACAGTTTCTTTTTTAGTCTTTGTGCTTTATTTGTGTTTTATTGTAGAGGGAATATTAAATCTACCAAAGTTTTCCAGCAGCGAGCACTGAGTGGTTTTCTCTTCTTCTTAATATTCACAACAGATTAATCATAGCAAAATAATAGACAGTGGCAGGTTCATTTACATTTCAAGGCACAAGTATCTAATATTCTAACACATCATACATCTACTTTTTTTGTTGTTGTTCTACCTGTTTGCATTCACTAAAGGCATAACCGATTGTGTTTACATTAACACCTCGGCATGACGAGCATTTCGAACAAGAAAAGCAATTGTGCGTTCACGCGTGTAGCATTACTGTGAGGCATGAGTGCACTTCAAAAAGCACAAGCACAGTACGTGTGAGCACTGAAAAGCAGCCGTCTGTCAGTCACACAACACTTAAGTCAGCGTTGCCCACAATCTTGAATTTTTAGTTTGAAGTATCAACTCAATACTGCAGACTTTTAATTATTCCAAAACTTACGATAACGTAATTTCCTTGTCTTTGAGAGGAAAAGCGCACGTGCAAAGAACCATGGTGCTTTTTATCTTTGCTCCTGAGGATTAAAAACACGAAGTGATGTGTGGGCAATCCCATAACTGTGGCCTTTCATCTCCGCAGATCAGATAAACAGACCTTCCCACACAATCCATATGCATCTGAATCATACTTAATCAGCAATGCAGACTCTGATGAATTTTCTCTCTGACAGATGAATAAAGCAAGTCATTTCAGCAAGTCAAGCATGGAATCACTTGCTCATATTCTGCATCTACAGCTAAAGTCAACATGAAATCAAAATTTGCCTATTTGCTTTCTTCTTTGTAATCTGTAATCACAATGTAGTTTCCTTTCCATTGACAACACTACTGGATAATGTTATATGACAGGCAATATTTTTGGTCTGATACTTTAATTCCTGCTTTTTCCAATTTAATCAACTCCCAATGGATAAAACACACTCATGTCCTACATTTTCATCATTAAATGTCCTATTTATCACAAGTGTGCCACATTATAGCTAAATGGGTTTTACGTTGACTTTAAAGTTACTGTAATCATCTTTGACATGTGGCGTATGAGTTTATCCAGTGAAGGTTAGTATATTTATGTTAACAGAGGCTTGCGTTGTCTGAGGCTAGAGTTGGTTATGTGTGTTAGTGTCTCCTTTAGTGCGGCTACATTCCCTTGTCTGAGTCTATGGGAGAACACTGAGTGTTGGCTCATACTCTAAAGAAGTACCTGGCATGTTTCAACCCTTGAAGCCTTGCTCTAACACCCTCTCTTTATTTTCTTCCTCAGTCCCTTGAGAAAGTTTGTCCGAGGGGAATTCGTAAAGGAAAACAAGGCTACTAAGAAAGGCGAAGTAAAAAAAAAAAGACCAAATAGGATCTTCACCATTTTTGTTGACAGAAGCTATCTAGAAAAATAATGAGCAATATGCTGTAAAGAAATGACACAACAATCACTGTAGACTAGGGCTGCCATTTGATCAGATGCGATGTGTGTGGGTGTGTGTGTCTACAGGATTTTAAGGGTAGAAGAGAGCCAACACTTGATGTTCTGCAGTGATAAAGGGCTTCGCTAGGATTAGTGAACATCCTGGCTACGTGTGAAGCAGCCCTACCTTGTGCTTCTCAGGTCGAGTCCATGAAGCCTGGGAGGACAAACACATAAAGCAAAACATGGCAGAAATGAAAAATAAAAACAAACAAATAAATGAATAAATAAATAAATGAAATCAGCAGGCACTTAGTTTGACAGGCGTCACACATGAACGTTATTCAGAGCAGACAGCTTGGGAAGCTTCAAGTTGACAACTTGGCTTTAATCAAATCAAAGACAAATCGCTTTAGCATTTGTACAAAATCACAGACAACAGACTTCTTAATAATAACTTATTTTATTCTGATTATTTATAAAAACTGTGTAAGAAAAGTAAGCTTCGCAATTAAAATATATATTCAAATAAACATATTAATATATATCATTATTATTAATTGTATATCATTTTAATTCTACATATATAATTTATATTAATATTATTATAATTTATATTTATATAACTTTATATTCCTTTATTTTGATAATTGCGACAATTTTATATGCATTTTATATCATTTTAATTCTACATGTATAATGTATATTAATAATATTATTGTTAGAATTTATATCAATAATATTTTATATTATAGAACTTTATATTCCTCTATTATATATATATATATATATATAGTTACAATTATCAAAA
>JAHKKF010473400.1:0-17093 GCA_019740295.1 Labeo calbasu
CCGAGTATTGAATTGTTCTTGCAGTCATACAAAGCGTTCCCTTGTATCTCGTGTCTGGTTTCCGTTTGTTTTCCTTGTTTATTTGTTTCGTTTGTTCCGCCGCCTGCCTTTTGTTACTCTCGCCTGTCTGACCACTCTCCTGCCTCGCCCATTGGATAACGTACGCCGCTGATCTACCCTCGCCTGTTTATGGATTACTCTCTGCCTAGCCCTCATACACCTGTCTGCTCCTGTATCGACCCTGCCTGCCCGACTATGTATCTGTCTCGTCCCAATAAAAGCATGCAAATGGATCCGCTCGTCTCTCGTCTCGTTCCCACCGTTACAGACACAGATGATCTTATGTAATATACTTGAATTTGCATGTGAAACGTGGTGGTACAGAAGATACATTCAGTTCAAAACTGTGCCAGAACAGACATTCAGAGCAAAACTCTGCAAACAGGAACAGTAGAAGATACAATGCACGCAGCTCTTAGCAGTGGCAACATTCCTGGCATCTGAAGTCAGGTGGAACTGGTACATGCTCACTACTGGTCCGTTTTGGTGCTACTTTCTGTGAGATACCACAAAGCTCTGTGATAAGTTGTTCCGTAAACACTTTATGGGACAAGTTACCATATAGCTCTTTGTGCACAATGAAAGCATTGGTGGCAGTAAAGTAACCGTTGTTGTATGCAGTCACAGGTGCAGGACATGGAAATGTTTTTGTCCTCTGCACGGTGTCTCCTGTATAAGCAGAATGGATGGTAGGACAGACAGATACCTCTCGTGTGTCCATCCACTTCACAAATACAAGAGACCCATCCCAAATCCACCTGATAGATCCCCTAGCAGACTTTTTAGAGAGTGAATTATCTGCATTCCGAGAGCAGTGGTAAGTCTTTTAGGAGCTTTGGACTTGTGTAGAAATTGTCCATGTACACATGGTACCCAGAGCCTAAAACATTACAGTCCAAAAGAGATGTCACAGCATCATATGACAGTCCATGGCCTGTGGGATAGTTGTTCTTTCCTGTGAAAACAGAAGTCCATGGTGTATCCATTTGAGGAATCAGCAAGAACAAACAACTTGAACTCTCACTTAGTTGGCTTGCCTTTCATGTACTGTGTCATTCCTGTGCTTGCCACCATTCTCTCATCCACAGCTAATTTTTTGGGGGGGATGATAGATAGCTTTGCAAGCATGACGGATAGTATCCAAAAGAGGTTTAACCCTGAACAGACAATCATGTTCACATGTGCCCCTTTTTCTGTCATTCTCTTTGTCCGCATCTGGGTGACTCATGTGGACATTCCATAAAATTGTCTGGTATCTGTCCCCCGGCATAACTGTAGCTGGAAAAGGTACTGTGAAAATACCGCTCTGTCGCCAGTAGTCCCTGATGGAGGGCAACTTCACCGTCGCCATGTAAAATATAAGCCCAATGTCCCAGTACATCTCACTGATTCTTACATCTGTCCATTTATATTTGCATCCCTTTGCAATTGCCTTGGCAGCCTGAGCATTGGTGTTGTGGCACAGCACTCTCTGAAAAAAAACTGTTTGAATAGACTCATGGGACTATGTGAGTCAGCAGATCTCAGTTGTGGTCCAGATTGCTGTGCGGGCAAAAATCGCAGTGTCTGTGATACCGTGTCATCATCAGTCTGTGTATTCCATGACATGGAGACCTTATTTTACTTGTGTTCTGGCCGAAACAGGTTTTCTTAGCAGAAGGAATCACGCCACTTCTGGTTGGTTGCCTGGTTCTTTGGAAGACTTCGGTGGTGATTGGACAGTTGGAGAGGCTGGATGAAGCTTTGTTTGGTTGCTTGGTTACACAGATGATGCTTTCGGAGCTCAGGTGAGCGATGGCGAAGTGTTTCTCTCATTGCGAGCACCTCAAGCGGTTCACGCCGTCAGAACGTTTCAAGCTGCCCCAGCGGTTCGGTGTTTCAAGGAGTTCAGCGGTTTAGGCCGTTCGGGCAGTTCCAGCCATTTACGCTTTGGTTGATTGCTTGGTTACCGAGCGTGATGAGCTGGAAGTTCTTTGAAAGTCGGAGTTGCAGGGCGCAAAGACTTTGAGTTTCACGAACCTTTTGCTGGTTCTGTAGAGTTCAGGATGGCACAGTCGCGTAGTGGTCAAGTGGGGAGCGCTGGTGAGAGCGAGCTCAAGACGAAAGGTTGTTCTGGACATTTGAATTTAACCGGGCCGACGAAGTCCGTCCCATAAAGTTGTGTTCCAATTATTTGGGTTGCAAGGTGGGGCTCCGCCCCATGCGGATTCAACTGTTTGTCTGTCACGTGAAGGCGACTTTTTTCCAAGAGTTTGTTAATCACTTCACTAAGTGTTGTAATGCAAACCTCATACATAATATCAACTTTTCATTCATGTCAACATCTTGGAAATAAAATTAAGCTTTCATTTAATACCAAACGTCGGGTATCTTGCATACACATTAATAACTTTGTCTACCTAACTGGTTATACATACATTGGTTAGATGCGTAGGCTACAATAAAAGACATAGACAACACAGAAGTATGGGTTATTTGCGCTACTAGTATCAAAGATAAATGATTGTCTTTTAGGATCGTTTGTATAAGTTCGTGTGTTCTTTGCTGGAGGGAAAGAACATTTGGACGTATCTGAGAGGGGGAGAAAGGAATGCTGAGTGTCACATTGTAGTGACCCGTGTACCCTGTGGTCGGGACATGTCAATGTAAATCTGTCTTTTCACATTTATTCGATTACCAATTTATGTATAGCTGATCACCAGTTGCCCTGGCCATCTTTTTTTGAGATGGCCTCAGATCAGGGGGGAAATTCCTTCTATCACTATTTCATTTTTCTTTTGGTTCTCATGATGTGTCTGGCTGATCGCTCTCTTCCTGTCTCTTCCTATATCAGCTGAACGGTCATTGTTCAGGCTTGTCCGGGGGGGACAGCTTTGGATTCCCCTGGAATGTAGTGATGCTGTTTCTCTTTGGCGATTTGTTCGATAGAGGCCTTACATGTCCCCTTTTGCGTGGTAATGTTCCCGGTGTGAACATCGGCAGGCACTGGAACAAGAGGCAGAGAGAGAGAACAGGCACACGCAAACACAAACAACATCTCCATCACTAGCTGAGTTCTGGTGCATGACTTTAACTGTTTGGGCTGGTAAGATGAGCTTACACAAGACGGTGAAGGGCGCATCGGTCAGGATTATCGTGAATTGGGTAGTTCGGTTAGTCTAATTGTTGGAATTAAGTTAGTCACATTTTCCAGTTCAGGTTCTTGGTCGGTTTTAATCGCGACGGAAGATACGCGGGACACTGGACGCACATTTGTGGAGAGACTCTTGTACCGCATTTACTCGTTTACGGAGGAGGAAGGCCAGCGTCAAAGTCACCATGTATCCTACAATGGTAGAGACACATAGTGCGGTATCGGCGGCAGACCAGGATCGGATGATTGGGGCGCCAACGGGCGGGAGGCAAGCAATGGCTTCCAAGGCAGTGTCGACAGGAGTTACGTCAATGAGCTGTGTTCCCTCCTCCTTGATCCTCTCTTCTAGTTCAGGATCTAGGGTGAAGGAATGCTGCTTGAAAAATGGTGAAATCTCAAGTTCGGCCTGGTACTCATCCTCGGGAAGATGGTATAGCACTAGGTTGTCAATATGGAGGATTGAGTCCTTAGGGACACTAATCCACAATGTTTGGTTGGGCGGGACAAGACAAGACGTGTTGTGGTGTCATGTTGGTCATAGGTTAGGGTAGCTGTACACACTAACCATTGGTTTCCCGCAATCTCGGCTTGTGTCGCCTCTGCTTGGGACCGTGGTGTAGCTCCGGTGGGACAAATGCCCTCCGTGTTATCTCTAATGAATGGCTTACTTGGGCAAAGATAAAGGATATCCTTAGTGAGCATGCACATTTTTAGGTTTGGGGCCAGATACAACTGCTCGGTATTGTCGTGGTAAGCCACCACTTCAGGAGTGTGTATTTTGATGTGGGTATTCCCCTGCCAAAATCCCACATTTGCGACGTCTTTAAGCCGGTAAATATTGTTCGAGTTGATAACGGGTAGACTGAGGAGGAATGCCAGGTTGCCTACTTCTGGGTCGACATACAAGGGAATGGCGCTTCCCAGGGAACAGGCGAGGTGGGATTGGATTTAAGTACGGTGGGATCCTACCCATGGCTAGGCTGTCGATTGAGGAGCTTACTTCTCGCAACATGTCGGCCATAAGGGTGTTCAGGAGTTGTATCTGAGCTAGATCGCTTTGCACGACCGAGAACAGTTTATTGATGGATCTGATTGTTTGGTTTAGGAGAGTGCTGTGGGTGTTAAGGACCGTGATGGTGCCGTTTAGTGATTTCCCAAAGGTTTGTAGGGCATGGCTCTGAACTAAGAGCTGATGTTGGATCTCAGGCAGTTCGGCCTGGATCTTGCCCACATTGCCTTACGGTGGCCAGGTTTACGGCGTTGGCGGTAGTCATGCCGATGTTGAACAGAGTACCTACAGCCGCAGCAGCCCCCAGCACAGCGCCCAAGAATCGTTTGGAACGCCGGCTGCACCCACTTAATTCAGCCTGAGTTACGGTCATTTTCTGTAACTGGCACAGCATGTGGTTCACATCCGCCTGCGCATGAGCGAAGGCTTCCCTGCCCAAGTAGTTCTGGGGGTTGCTAGGGTGTAGTGTGCTCGGAACACATCACGGGGGTCGAGCCAAACGTATACCTTTTGGGTATAGGTTTTGCAGTTCGTTATCAATAACCCGGCTGGTCCCGGCGACGCGACTTCCGGCTGGGGCATGACCTTGACTACGAAGATAAAAACAAGGCAGAGTCTGAGCATCTTCCTGGTGACAAAACACAAAACAAAGGGAACCGTTAGCCTGGGTAACCATGGCTAGACAAGTCGGCCTGATTGTTAACCAGGATTTCAAACAATGACTTTGATACTTTGGTGTAAGGAGTCAATCCTAATTTCGGGACCTGAACTTAAAAGAAATATTAATGGAGAGTTTCCGATGATGGCTAAGAAAAACGGAGAAAGGAAGAAAAAGGAAACACCAAGAGACACAAAGATACTGAATGGGGTTAAACAGTAAGGACGAGTAAGGGGTACTCCGGTGAACCGGTGAGGGGTGGGCCTGATGGCCATCAGCACCAGAGGGAGCTTGATGTCCCAGTCTTTCTGATTGGCGGCCACATATTTTTTGAACATGCTGACCACTGTTTGACTAACACGTTCCACTTGCCCTGAGGTGATCGGATGGTGGGTAATGTGGAGCTTAGCATGTATACCCAGGACTCTCCACACTTCCTGCATCACCTCGGCTGTGAAGTTGGTTCTCCGATCCGATTTGACCCTAAAGGGCAGTCCGAATCTTGAAAAGATGTAGTTCATTAGCAAGCAGGCTGTTGTTTCAGCGGTGTCGTTGGGAGCTGAAAGACACTCTACCCACTTCGTGAATTCGTACACCACGGTGAGAAAGTATTTGTTACCTCGGGTTGACAGCGGCAGAGGTCCTACCCAGTCCATCTGGAGATCTGAACATGGGAAGGTCATTCCTTTCTGCTGTAGTGGTGCTCGGTGTTTTGGATTTGCTAGTTAAAACTGGCAGCACACCAGGCATCCTTTCACATATTCTGCTACGTCTTGCTGCATGCTGGGCCAGTATGCCACTCGTTTGAGTGTTTCGTAGGTGGCTTTGGCACCATGATGCCCAGCGCATGGTGCATCGTGGGCATGATTGAGCATCGTCCCCCTTTGGCCATGACAGACTACGAGCCATGGCGCAGTATGGGACTCAGGGACATATGTGAGAATGCCGTTGTGTAGATGCAGCATGTGCTTAATGGAGTAGAGGGTGCGGAGCTCAGAGGCGGCGGCCAAGTCAGAGGCGGCGATTGATTTGAGGATGGATCGGAGATGTGAGCAGCAATAGTGTGTAGTGCTGGAAACTGAGTGGAGAGCTCGATTTTGGAGGAGGCGGGGGCAGCAGGTGCGTGCTGGTGGCGGGTCACGACTGTAACTGCTGGGCTGGGTTGCTTGGCTGACCTGGTGCTAGAGAGTCTGATGGTAAGTTATGTGTCCTTGGTCATCTCAGCATCTGACGGCTCATCTGACAGTGTTCCCATATTTTGATGTTTTAGTCTAATGTTACTCACATGGTTTGGATTAATTATTTAATTTTTGTTTTGCCATTTATCGTTTGTTCACTACTCTTGATTACCCAAAGTTCTTGAATCTCTTATTTCAATTATAAATTATATAACTAAACAAATTAATAATTAATTAGGTGAAGCTGTGCACTTGAATTTGTCATTGCATCATCCTATGCAGTGTGGTAAATTATTATAGAACATCGTCTATATGCCTTTTTTAGTAAATAACATGAGTTATCCTAACATATTGATTAATGATATTGAATTATAATATTACACCACCCATATATGTGGTTACTTCTTTTTAATTCTCTTTGTCAGTGCAGACTTATTTAACTTATACTGACTGTTGAGAAAAATGACTGTAGCCTGCATAAAAGGCCTTGAACATAAGACAACAGGACAAACATATAGTTGATGACTACACATAATTATTATAGACATATTAATGCTTTTAATTTTATCCGAGCAGCTATTGGTAGCCAGTGCAAAATGATGAACAGAGGTGTGACATGCATTCTTTTCAGCTCATTAAAAATTAATCTTGCAGCCACATTCTGTATTATTTGTAAAGGTTTGATAGAACTGTCTGGAAGACCTGCTGAGAGAGCATTGCAATGTTCAAGCTCTTGCTCTGTCTAGGCTGGACTAATGAGTTGTGTAGCATGTTCCAAAAGAAAGGGCCTGATCTTCCTGATATTGAATAAAGCATATCTGCAGGACCGTTTTAGCAATATGGTCTGAGAAATTCAGTTGGCCAATCAATCACAATTCCAAGGTTTCTGGCTGTTTTTGAAGGAGTTATGGTTGATGTACCTAACTGGACGGTGAAATTATGAAACCATGGGTTTGATGGAACCACAAGCAGTTTTTTCTTGGCAATGTTGAGTTGAAGGTGATGGCTCGTCGTCCAGCAAGAAATGTCTGTAGTTAGATGTTGTGACTTGGATATCTCACCTCTTCAAGATACCTTGAAGTACCTGTCTGAGAGGTAGGACAAACTACTGGAGTGCTGTTCCTGAGATGCCCTTTGCCAATAGGGTTGACAGGAGGATTTGGTGGTTAACCAATTAGTTATAGTATGATTAAACTGTCCATGGCTCCCATTCTGTGTTTTATTGTCGGATGTCTTTTTGACATTCTCTTCATACAAGTATCTAGAAAAATTAACTTTGGTAAACTCATCTCGAAACATTTTTGCTAAAAGCTGTCCCATAATGAGCACTGGTATTTCAACATCCTTCCTTATTCCTCTCTTTTTAAAAAAAAAAAAAAAAAAAAAAAAAATATAATCATGTTCCAGTCAGCGTGGCAATAGAGTTGTCAGGTAAGTTGCTTTCATTCATTTAAACTTACTAACATTAACAGCAGTAGCAATAGTTTGTGGTCTCTGAACTGCTTTTTAGAAGTGGTTGATTTGAAATAATAAAATAAATAAAATGGGTGGTCACATATATCAAGTATTTTTTTTATTTTTAATAAAAATTTAGCTTTATTAAATGAAATATGATTTATAATCCGTTTTCATTATGGGGCCAGTTTTTGTATTTTTTATTTTATTTTATTTATTTATTTAACTTATTTTATTTTTTATTATTTTATTTTTTTTGTATAGTCTAACTATAACAATTTATTTTTGTGCTAGTACCTTGGCTGGTTCAGGCCTGTCAAAGATAACCGCCAGTAGGTGGCAGCAAATCCCTGTTTGAATGAATGATTAATTGAACCATTCAATTCAAAGGGTTCATTCAAAACCACTAATTCAATTAAATTAATTTAATTAAATTAATTCTGTTTCAAATTATCATACATGGTCAATTTTAATATTTAATTTTTTCATTAATGTTGTGTATTACGCAAAACTTTTATTAATCTAAAGGGGATGGTGGGGGGGACGGTGGTTTTACAGAGGGGATGCTCTTTGTCTTTTTTTTTTCCCCAAAAAGGCGGATGCTGTCCCCCTCATTTCAAGCCCTGGCTATTGTCTCATTTGTTAGCTAACATTATTTTTTATCCTGTGTTGGTAGAGGAATGCAGACAAAAGTGGAAATATCAGAGATAAATATTTAAAAGAAAGGAGGGAAGAGAAGGACAAACAGAGTGGTGATGAAGGAGGAAGTCATAAAAGGTGGAAGTTCGTGGCTGTTAATGTCTTTTCATGAGCCTCATGTGACAACTTCCTTTATTTTAATAGTCCATTTTAGACATTCTACTAACTATAAGTAACTTTGCAACTACATGTCAACTAATTCTCATTCATTTGTAACTACATGTCTACTAACTCTCAGAGGAAGACAGTTAGGTTAGGTTTAGGGTTAGTAGACATAAGTTGACATATACTTGCAAAGTTTAGAAGAGTATTAGAAGATATTAAGCAGACTACTAATACTCTAATGACTAGCTGACATGCAGCTTCAAAGTTTCAGTGTTTAACACTTGGATATGACATTGTCTTAGGAGGACGACCTGCTGACTGGGACCTTTGAGGCACCCTCCTCTTCTCCTGCAGTACCATCTACATCGTACGTCACCAACACCAACTACATCAACATCTACAACGCCTCCACCTGGTGGACTCCCAGACTGAGACTCCTGTTCAACCCAACAGAGAGAGTGGAAGAGGTCGTAAGAGGAGAGCAGAGCAGAGCAGAGCATGGAGGAGAGCTGAAAGACTACCAGAGAGAACTCCTGCAAGTTGTAAACAAACCTCTTGATGAGGATGAACATTTTTTTTTATGAGTTTGATCCCAGCCATGAAACGTTTGCCACCAAGGAAGAGAGCGGACATTACGCCGGTTTCACACTGCACGCGTAAGCAGGACGTAAGCAGCGCATATTTTTTCCGGCACCCACGTTAACGAATGAGAGCATTCACACCACCCGCAGTGGCGACGCAGCACTTTTGACTATAGGTAATGTGTAATACATATATTTTTATATATTATAGCGAAGTCTGTACAAAAGACGCGGTTCAGGTGCGCGCTGCAAATGCTGCCGGTGTGAAAGCAAAATGGCTGCGCGCTGCTTCTGCTCTGCTTACGTGCTGCGTGAAACCGGCGTTAGACTGAAATTTATGCAGCTCCTAACAGAAGCAGAGTTTGGTACTGATGACTAGGTTTAGTTTTCTTGAACACACACGCACGCACGGTACACAAATACTTAATTGTAAATATTAAACCCAGATTCCTTTAAATTATTTATTATTTAAAATATTATTTCTAACCATTTATTAGTTGCATTAATAGCATTCTAAATTATACTATGTAATACTGTAAATACTAGTTTTGCACTGCATTACTTGACAATAAAATGTTAAAGAGATTGAGTTCAATAAGCACCTGATGTGTCTTCATCATATTTTGTCTATACTATAGCCTACCTGCCAGCATGTTTGCTGTTGATGAAACGCATCACAAAAAAAAAAAAAAAACACACAATACACAATATGTTAGATGTTTTATTAATGTGCTGTTTGGATTTATTTTCTCTCACTGAATATAGAAGTAGCTTCTAAAAGAGTCTTTGTTTTCATATTGATATTTGATGTATTGTGTCTTCATATGGTAGAAGGTGAGTTAAGACACAGCTACATGCTGCCAGAACACTTCACCAGCAGAGGAGGAGAAATAGGTGGCAAACTTTTCTCTCACAGCCAGCGCTTCTCTAGAGGCATTGTTGCTGCCAACCTGGGTGATACCCAGCTGATGGCTCAGTGCACAAGGCTGTGCTGCTCAGGTCCTCTTCATCAGCAGAGTGCCAGAGAATGAAGTTGTGCAAAATGCACGTTGCCTTCACCATGACTTAGAGTGTCACCTGAAGTCGCTTAAGGACTCACCTGTACAGTTGCCACTGTTAAGCCAGGATGCCGAAGGCACACTCCACCATCCTCCGGGCTCGAGACAGGCGGTAATTAAGGACCCTCTGCCTGAGTGACAAGTTGTGTCCAGGGAATGGCCTCATGTTCTTTCACAGAGGAAATGCCACGAAAACAAAGGGCATGGCTACTTCAGCTCCTGGAAGAGGTACATCTGGTGGAAGGTCGGGGCATCATGACTGAGTGCTTGGCCAAAGTTTGATGAGGAAAGAGATAAATACTGTGCTCGATCAAGGTTAGAGCAAGCACCCTTTGTTTGTACTTTTTTTTTTTTTGTTAATATGACAGCAAACCAACGAGCGCTTGCACTACTACACTGACAGGACAGCTGATACAGTGGTTCCCTAGCAACATAAACATTTAATAAATTTAGTGGAAAACATTTTTTTTTTTTTAACCAAAGTCAACAAAAAAGGCAGTGCGGTGCGCCTCATGTTTTCATACTTAAATGCGTTTGGTGTGATCGTGGCCTTAGCCTTCCTTACCACTCTTCTTACCTCTGCTTGAGCTGCTTTATACTTCCTTTTACTTTTTATAGCTGTTAGATCGAGTCCCTATGCCTGCACAAATAAGATCCAGCCCCGGATGGGCTAGAATCCTCCACATCTAACTCTAACCCAGATGTGAAATTTACTCTTGTACCACCCCCGTCATTGAGACAAACTAAATTCTTAGCATCTATTATTTCTTAAACTATCTGACCATTAATATCCACCGCAAAGAGTACTATGCGCATTAAAGCCTCCACACCAGACAGCTCTCTCATAATTTTGTCCTATTTTTTCCAGTTCAAAGTCTAACTTCTTGCATGGACTTATTACATGCTTCAGCACAGAACAAATTATATCCCTTTTATTATTTTTATTATTTTATTATCCCTCTTTCTGTAATTCTACCACTTTCTGCCTGACCTCACATCCCCCAAATTGTGCACCACCACAATTACAACACCTTATTGCAGCACCTTCTTCACAACCCTCTATAATAGTGTGCTGCCGCACATCCAGCGCAGAAGTCACGTTAACTCTTCACGTTAATTTTCTGTTACTTACAGTTTTTTTTTACTTTTTTTTTTTTTTAAAAGCAGGCCGTCCATCACTTTGGCAGATTACACTGAGGGTGATCTATTGCAACTTGTAGCTGTAATTCCCCGACCTGTCCATTTGGTGGCGAGTGCACTCCAGTGTGGCGGCAGAGCATGGGCTCGTCAGCCAGATCCATCACGCCATATTAAAGAGCTCCAAAACAGTATTTATTGCTTGAATTTCCTAATGAAAATCGTCAGAATTTGAAATCTGAGACTATTTCTCATATTAAAATGTAACAAGGCACAAAGCTTAGCCTATTGTGATTAGATGAGAGGTGGACTATGTACAGTTCATTTATCAAATGAAAACGGCATCAAAAGGTCAACTGGGATTTAAGGATTAATATTGGTTCATAAAAATGAGAATCTATTAAAAACAAATTGAGAAATCAATTTTTTTTTTTTTTTTAACCCAGCCCTAGCATATTTAGTTGTTTTTAGTGGCCTCTGCAGTCACTGCGGGATGTGGTGTTGAACCTGAAAAGTGACGTCTTTGTTCTCTTGTTTCTTTCTCTTCAGAATAAATGCATCAGCCTATATGGTCATCCAGGTTCGTGATTAAAAATATTAAAAATATTAAAAGGTGAACAAAAATTAAAGCAATTAAATGTGATAATTAAAATATGAAAATTAAAATGGCAATTAATAAGACGGACAGAATTTTTACGACTCAAAATGACAGACGTGGTCTGATGTAGCACATCTCTTTTTTGCCTTGCATACTATTGCTATATGTCATATCTTTGGTAGTTATTACATCTCAATGGTGCCTTCACATGAACTCTTAGTGGGTAGCTTATTTACCCAATTCTCACCCGCTCTGGTAACACTTCTTCAAACTGAATTTTTACTGGAAAACTATTAACTCTGCTTCCTTCCTTGTTTGTTTCTCTGCAGTCGTCTGACTTCTCATGCTTTCCCTTCCTCAATATTTCTCCTAAACTCTTCCATTGATATCTCTTTGTACATTGTAAATTTGTAATTTTTAATGCCCTATTAACCAATTCGTCAAAGCAATAGGACTTACTCCTCTCATTCCATATCCTTCTCTAAATCTGACTAATACTTTGAATTCATCCCTTCTCCACCATTTCCCCCTAAATTACCAGTTAATCCTTCTCTACTTTTCTTTCTCCCTTTCCTTGTCCCCACTTTTGTGAAAGCACGAACAAACACTCCCTTGTCTCTGGATCGGCTGCATTTTGTTTATTCAAGATTGATTCATCTCTCTCTTTGAATATCCATTTAATTCCCGTTTTAATTGAGTTTTGACATTTCAAACACACCGTACCACTAACCTACATCGCCCACACACTTCTGCCAGCAACGTATGAGTGAAAGACTGCATCTTAAATAGTCCTCCTGATAAGAAACGGGAGGAGTCCATAATTGGTTCCTAGGCAGAGGGTATCTGGGAAATTAAGCTCATGGGCACTCCAGCTGGAGATTGTGACCATTACACAATTACATATGTAAATTAATATGTGATGTAAAACAATTTAACTTGCATGGTAATAATATATAAGACCCCCTTATGAATTTGTCAGTGCAGTATTGAGGCACAAGATGGATGAGGCAAAAATCAAAGTACTTGCTGACTTTGAAGAACAGGTCATATGGTATTTTAAAGTGTCCTAATATTGTGTTGGAGTTCCCTGCAACAAGTTTAAATGCATGTAAGGTTTTCTCAGAATATAGGGCTAAAGGCACCCCCTAAGAAAAAAAAAATAGCTTTTCACTGTGCCCAAGGTGTATGAAAATACATATGTTTGTATTGAACATAAATGGAACAACAGATTTTGTGTGAAAATAAAATCATAAAAGTTTATTTTGTTTAAAAATCTCATAAATGTATGAGGTGGCAAGGGGTAAAAGGCACACAGTATTGATACAAGTACTTAAAATAATGTTTTGATTTTTGTTTTTAAATAATGTATAAGTTAATACTTGTTCAAAACAATGATTTTAGCAAAGTTTGTACTATTTTGTACTTATTTTTATTTTGCTAAATAAAATTTTTTTTTGTTCAATAAATTTACTGTCATTAAACTGTTAATATAAAATATATATTTTAAAACACAGAAACAAAATCATTTTAAAATGTAAAGATCCCATAGATTTACAGTAGCAACATCAAATTATATTTTATTGTATGATATGATTAATAGCATGTTTTTAAATACGATGGTTTCATTCTAAACATAGTGATTATCTCTAAGATGGACACCCAACATAATATATGATATCTGAATCTAACCATGTCATGTCAACAAATGGAAAAGTCAGCCTTCTTTTAATTATAATGTTAATTATTGGGCCTTTTAGCCCCAATAGCAGGGGTGCTTTTTACCCCAAATACCATACTTTAACACAGAGGTTCTCAACCCCGAAACCTCCCCTATCATGTGAATACACAAAAAAATACCTTTTTTTAGATAGATAGATAGATAGATAGATAGATAGATAGATAGTGTTTTTTTTTTATTTTTTTTTTTTTACTTTTTTGTATTTTTGTACGTTTTTTTTATACTTTTCTTAACTTTTATGATTTTTAAAATAAATTTTATGAGTTTTATAAAACTATATAAAATGACAGATGGCTAGATAGTTAAGGAACATGGCCAAAAGTTATCAAGAATGTTACCTGTTATCAAAATTGTAACCATTTTGAACAAGAGAACTTAGAGTAGCCTATAAGTTGTAACGTGTAAACGCTAAATAACGTGTAAGTATTATTTTACGTGTAAAGCATGTTGCATTTCATTCGTTCGTTGCATTCTACAAGCATTCGCATACTATCCGCCCTAAATAATATTCAGTTCTATTTAGGGTGGGTGTTATACGAATTGGGATGCAGGGCACATCTGCGTCTCAGCCATGACACCGTTAAATGAATCAGTGGGACACCTGCACTTGCTTATTTTTACAAAGAAGTGCAATTCGCGGTTCAATGTTGGACAGCGCAAGCCTCAGGTCATCTTCCACCTGGAGCCGATTTCGGTACTTTGTTTTCAAAGCCGTCAATTTTGAAAACCCAGCCTCACACAGATAAGTTGAGGCGAATAGAAGAAGTAATTATACAGCGGCGTCAGATAACTGAGGATATTCAGGCATCACGCTCAACCAAAATGACGGCAGAGAGGAAGAGCGGTATAAATCTAGCAGTCTCGTGTCGCACTTTAATTTGACTAACTGCTCCCCCATGTCAACTAGAAGGTCTTTCCCTGGGCAGATGAAGGGATCTCTGACCCAAGCAAATGAACTGAAATCCTCAGTTAAAATTGTTGTTTTAGTTCCTCAACATGCTGAGCGACTGTATTAATCAAAGGAGAGATATTTATCCCTGTCTCTTGCACACAGTCAGCGAAGTTGGGAAACGTCAACATTTTAATTAATCAGCCAATCACGCCAAAGATCCAGTTTGCCAACGAATGCACTGACTTTGTCTGAAAGAAGCAAGATGTTGGCATCTCTCCCTTGAATTGATGTGTTCAGCGAATTCAGCCTGTCGAAAATGTCTATAAGGTATGACAACTGCGCTAACCACAGGGGGTCATCCAGGTACCGCACAAGGTCGGACTTAACATTAACAAGAAATGTCTTCACCTCTGAACGCAATTCGTAGAGGCGATGCAAAACCCGATCTCTGGAGAGACAGCAAACCTCAGTGTGAAAAGGGAGCTGCTCATGTTCGGCTCCCAATTCCTGACAAAGCAAGGAAAACAAGCGTGCGTTTAAAGGGTGTGCTTTAAAGAAAATTGACAATTTGCACTGCCTGCTTTAAAACTGTCTCAGGATACTCAGGCATTTTATTTGATGCGAAAGATTCGCGATGAATCATACAGTGGGTCCACTTCCCAGTAACCCTCCCAGTCATTGAACGGGCCCCGTCCGTGCAAATCCCAACACATTTATCCCATGACATGCCTGCATGTGGCAAATCTGTGCATGTGGCTAACCCTATCCTACATTTGTATTAGAATCATTTTGCAATTATTTCGAAATGGTTTGTTTGAAGCAGTTCGGTGTTTAAGTTAGAACAGAGACCTTTCAAAAATGTGTTACAACTGTGAGGGCTCTCCACTATGACTTGCCAACGCCCACAATTTGCTCACTGAAATAGTCATTAGGGAACCCTCCACAAAGACAGGATAAAGAGTATAGTGCACTGGCCTAAATGAGTTTGAACTGGTGTCTGTTATGGTAGCTGGGTCTTACAGCCACAGACTTATTTCAGAGACTGCCACAGACCTGCTGCTGCAGCAGTAATAACAGACTTTTTACAGATGTGTCCTAGTAGGATCAGCACAGCTGAAAAAGAAAATAAATGTTTCAAATGTGCCACTTTACAAGTTTATATTTGTTCTGTATGCCATGTGTTTGTGACATGTATTTGTTTATTTTATTTTTGTTCAGTATTAAATATTTCATGAGGAGTCCACATCAGTAGCTTGTTACATTTAAAGGTGGCCCCTTACCTTAAAAAAATCTGTTTGTGAAACCTTTTTTCATCTTTTATTAAATTTTTCTGGAGTAGAGACACTAGTCAGGAGAGAAAATCCATCATTCCTGGTGTCAGAATACTCGGCCACACAAGGATCCAACGGCTTTTCAAACAGACATTGGCCAGGTATGGACACAGCACAGATTTTATTAGCCCTAAAACAAGGCTCACGAACACTGGAGAACTATTTTGGAGAGTTTTTAGCCATCGCTCACTGTTTGGATTTACTGGACATTATTTTGATAGTTTTTTTGTGATGGCTTAAATCAACCTCTCCAGTCTAAGCTTAGACACGAGGGTCCCCGTTCATCACTGAGTTGTTTTTTGGACTTTGCTTTGTTGACTGTTGGCTCTTTGTTCACTGTGGGTGTTGCAGAGGAGGATTGCGACACCGCGTCTGTGCCTGTAATGGCGGCGACAGCAGACCCTGTGCGATGCAAAGATACAGCTGTTGTTCCTGAGTGAAGTCAAGTCAGAGATGCTCTTCCTAAGTCAAGTAAAGTCACAGCTGAACTTCATGAGCCAAGTCACATCTGTTCACTTTTTATTCACTTTAAATGTTAAAGGGGTCATCGGATGCTCATTTTCCACAAGTTGATATGATTCTACAGGGTCTTAATGAAAAGTCTATAATATACTTTGGTTAAAATTTTTTGTAAAAATCCGATGACCCCTTTAACAAAAGTACAGAGATTTCTTACGTATTGAATCCCTTTATTGCTATTTTTATTATATGCTTATTTTCTTGGAGTCCTGGAATGGAATCTGAGTTAACCATAAATACAGTTTATAGATCACTGTTAATCTGATTACTTTGGTTAATAATAATAATAATAATAATAATAATAATAATAATAATAGTAATAATAATAAAATAATAATAAAAAACTTTATTTATACAACACTTTAAACCAGAATTACCATTTCAGGACTGATACAAATAAAACTAGACAATTAAAATAATACAGATGAAAACAAACAACAACAAAGCTAAAAAAAAATATTAAAGGGTTGTAATATTCCAAGAAGAGTATGCTACATTACTATGAATGTGGTAATAAATAAATGGATAAAATATTCAGGCACAGTTCTAATCAGGTTCTATTGTGATTTTTAGGTGTACTTCCAACTTTCCAGGTGTTTCTGAAAAAGTTGCAGCATGAAAAGCCCATGATCCATGTGTTGCATGCTGAAATGCTTCTACTGGTTAGGGAAGTTCTCTCCAAATTTATCATACAATGACAAGGGCAACAGTAAACACTTAATTTTCAGGTAAAGGTAGTTAATCAAATACAATAAAATAAAATACAATATTGTGTGAAGATAAAGTGAAGATAAAGTGTTCCCAGCTAAGCAAGCCAGAGGCGACAGCGGCAAGGAACCAAAACACCATCGGTGACAAAATGGAGAAAAAACCTTGGGAGAAACCAGGCTCAGTCGGGGGGCCAGTTCTCCTCTGGCCAGACACAGAGGACTCACCAGGTCC